>PVJA010043764.1:0-16586 GCA_004027025.1 Myocastor coypus | reverse complement strand
CCTTTTTTTTTTTTTTTTTTTTTTTTTTTTTTTGTCTTTTTGAGACAGGATCTCGCTATGCAGTTCAGGCTGGCCTTGAGCTCACTTTTGTAGCACAGGTTGGTCTCGAACTCTCACCAATCCTCCTGCCTCAGCTTCCCAAGTGCTGGGATTACAGGCATGTGCCACCACGCCCAGCTCCTCATTCATTCTTAATGTCATGATGCATGCATCTTTCAAATGGTTCATGGAAACAATAGTGGTCCATGCAAAGACATACAGCAAACTAGGCAGCCACCTCTGCTGGCCATAGGAGAAAAGCACAGAGCTAACTCTTCTGTAGCTCTTCCAATTCATGAAGGATCAAACCTCACAATTTTTTTTTTTTTTTTGACAAAACTGGTAAGAGAAAGCATATATAATCAGTACCAAAATAATAAATGCCACATCACTAAGAGATACCCTAGACACTGCCAAGTTAATAAAGTGATATTATGAGCAATCAATGTCAACAAATTTCAAAATTTAGCTAGGTGAGAACCAGTTCGAATGGCTCACAAGATGTAGCAGGCTTGTATGAGGATAGTTGCTAAGCTATGGGACCTTTTGATTACCTGCTACCTTGGTTAAAGCAATAGAAACTGCCAGCATGCCTCATACTGACAACAATGTGAAATTGGATTTCAAGGATGTCCTCTTGAGGCCCAAATGCAGCACCCTCAAGTCTTGAAGAGAGGTGGATCTTACAAGAGCCTTTTCACTTTGGAATTCAAAGCAGACGTACACTGGTATCCCCATCATTGCGGCCAATATGGATACCATGGGCACTTTTGAGATGGCCAAAGTTCTCTGCAAGTTCTCCCTCTTCACTGCCATCCATAAACACTACAGCCTTGATCAATGGCAAGAGTTCACTAACCAGAACGTTTCTGGCTGCCAGCTGAGGCACAGGCTCTTCTGACTTTGAGTAGCTGGAACAGATCCTGAAAGCTATTCCTGAGGCAAAATAAAATATATATACTTCAATGTAGCAAATGGTTACTCTGAACACTTCGTTGATCTTTTTCTTTTATAATTTTATTTTCTTTTCTCTCTCTCTCTCTCTCTCTCTCTCTCTCTCTCTCTCTCTCTCTCTCTCTGTTATGACCAGCTCAGCCTGCTCTAGGGGTGGGGCTGGTGCAACATGTGGTGCCAGGGATCAAACTGTGGTCTCTGCACTTGCCTAAGCAGGCGCTTTACATCGCTGAGCTATCTTGCCAGCCTCTTCATTAAATTTGTAAAGAATGTTTGGAAGCACTTCCCCCAACACAGTATCATGGCTAGGAATGTGGTAGTAGGAGAGATGGTAGAAGAGCTGATTCTCTCTGGAGCTGACATCATCAAGGTGAGAATTGGGCCAGGCTCTGTGTGTATAACCTGGAAGAAAACTGGAGTGGAGTACCCATAGCTCAGTACCATGATGGAGTGGGCCAATGTTGCTCATGGCCTCAAAGGCCATGTCATTTCAGATGGATGCTATGGCTGTCCTGGTGTTGTGGCCAAAGCTTTTGGGGCAGGGTCTGACTTTGTGATGCTGGGTGGCATGCTGGCTGGACACAGGTCAGGCAGTGAGCTCACTGAAAGGGATGGCAAGAAGTACAAACTTTTCTATGGAATGAGTTCTGTAATGGCCATGAAGAAGTATGCTGGTGGTGTGGCTGAGTATAGGGCTTCAGAGGGAAAGATAGAGAAAGTTCCTTTTAAAGGGGATGTACAAAATACCATTTGTGATATCTTAGGTAGAATCCAGTCTACATGTACTTATATGGGAGCAGCCAAATTGAAAGAGTTGAGCCGCATAACTATCTTCTCCAGCCACCCAGCAAATAAATCTAATCTTTGGTGATGCAAGCTAGACACGGGCAGTTCTGCCCCCAGGCTGGCACTCCATTAAAGGGCCACCCAACTGGTCCCTCACTGATCCCAGCTACTCTGTATATGACTTTGTGACTCCTTATCATCTCACTCCTGAGGACTCCTGTGGTAACTAGTTTTTTTGTCTGTACACAAAATGTCCAGGGTACTCAGTGGGACAAAAGTTAGGAAGAAGACAGAATGAAAAAATGTAAAACTTAGATTTGAAGTCTTAATCACCAGGAAGCAGTAAAAAAAGACCAGCATTCTATTTAAATTAGAACCTGGGGATCCAGAATCCTGAAGATTAAGAGGAAAAGAACTGATCTGATGTGGGTTTTATATGGCCTTTATCAGAAAGAAGCAAGCTTTGACAATCATGTTTCAGTAATTAGCCTCATTAAATGGCATTCTCTGATATCTGAAGCTCAAAATGTTGATACATTAAAACACTTTAATAGGGCCAGCAAGATAACTCAGCAGTCTAAAGTACCTGCTTAGGCAAGCTTAGGCAACCATAGGGACCATGATTCAATTCTGGGCACCACTGGCTGCACCAGCCCTACCCCCAGGGCAGGCTGAGCTGACCATAATATAGAAGAAAGTAAAAGAAAGAGAGAAAGAAAGAAAGAAAGAAAGAAAGAAAGAAAGAAAGAAAGAAAGAAAGAAAGAAAGAAAGAAAGAAAGAAAGAAAGAAAGGAAGGAAGGAAGGAAGGAAGGAAGATAGATTTTAAAAAGAAGGAAAAAGAAACACTTTAATAGAGTGCTCATAAACTTGAAAAAAAAAAATATTAGCTAGGTGAACAAACTCCTGACTTAAGGAAGCACCCAAACTCTTGAACTGAGGGTGGAAAAAACAAAACAAAACAAAACACCTTGCTCAGCATAACCACACTGAACCCCTGACCTCCAAGTTCTATCAACAAATACACAATTACTTCAAATCCTACAATAGGTATGCCCTTCACATTTTTTAAGACCAGTTATTACTCAGACCAAGCAAAGAAAGTGAAAGGAAAATTCCTGACAAGTCTCACATATGACCATAGATTTAAAACCAATTTCACCAAAGTGAGTTAAACCCTGTATGAAACAGTTCATCATGACAAACAAGTTGTTCCAAGAATAAAAAGTATACAATCAGCCAAAGCCCAAGCATGGCAGTCATAGGGCTGGTCACACCCAAGATCTAGCTGGCAGGCTATCCTAGGATTTAGCTTCCTTCCCAGCCCAACCAGGTGTTACTGCCCAATAAACCTCTGCATCTGTCCTGTTCAGTGCCTGTTTTCCAGAATAGTTAGTGGTACAGGTGTTATTTAGTAATACACAAATTCACATTCATCTTTTGTATTATTTTCTCTTTTTTTACACTTGGTTTGTTGGTTTATTTATTTGTTTGTTTATTTATTTTATATTAAGGCCAGCTCAGCCTGCCCTGGAGATGGGGCTGACACAGCATGTGGTGCCAGGGATAGAACCACAGTCCTTGTGGTTGCCTAAACTTGCCTAAGCAGGCTCTTTAGACCACTGACTTATCTCGCTAGACCCTCTAGTTATCATTTGACACATTACCAGTTAAAGGGAGAGAAATCTTGAGACAATCTTAATAGACATAAAATTAATGGCTTCAGAAAAAAGCTATCTGTTCATGATTTTAAGAAATCATATTGATGCATGCCTGTAAGCATAGGACTGAGGCAGAAGGATTAGCACAAGCTTAAGGCCAGCCCGGGCTGCATAGTGAGTTCAGGCTAGCCTGAACTACACACCAAGACCTTGTCTCAAAAAACAAATAGAAAGAAATCAAAGTGGGAATATAACTTTCTTAATCCAATAAGGGATGTTTGTTCTCCTAAAATAGCCTACATGGATATAATGTAATAAAATAGAAAGCTTCAGCCAGAAATGACACAGAAGTACTCAGATGCAACTTCAGTCTCCTGGAAAGTGCAGGAAGAAAAAAAGGCATAAATTGGAATGGATGAAATGAGGGACTGGGGAGATAGCTCCGAGGCACAAGTGCCTGCTGGGCAAGTGCAAGGTCGTGAGTTTGAACCCTGGTCCCACAAAAAAAAAAAAAGAAGAAATGAAACTCACACATCAGATTTTTAAGAAAATCCAAGAATTGCAGTTAGTAGAATTAATAAAATATTGATGATATTGGCATATACAACATATGTATATTAAAATCATTTACCTTTACATATACTTCAATAAGAAAATCAGAAAATACAAACATGAAGAAAGTTATAAAACTGTATTGATAGACATTTTTAAAAACCTGGTTTGCTGGGCATGGTAGCACCTACTTCTCAAGAGGCTGAGGTGGGAGGATCAGTAAAGTGCTTGAATTTGAGACTAAGCTTATACAATAAAGTGGTTTGGAAGATTTAATATTTTAATGATGTTTACTCTCCCACAATAATTTATTGATGTACACAATTCTAAAAAGTATTCTCATGACATTTAATATAATGGATTCAATATTTTCCCAGCTCAAAGCACCAAGACTAGCTAAATCAGAACAGAAGGGTACTCACCTTCTCCAAAACCAAGAATACGGAAAACCTGGACCCCTTGTGATGGATGCTTAGTGCTCATTAGAAAGCTCAGAAACACAACACGTAATATGGGTGCAGGATTTAGTTCAAAGCTGACAATGACAGTAATGGAACAAGCAGGTACTAACTTATAATCCTGAATATAATCAGTTCGAAGGCAATTTTAATAAGCTAAATATAATAGATGAAAGCATTAGAAGAATTTGCAACTAAATATTTGTATGACCTCCAGAGAAAGAAAGTCATCTTAAATAAAGAATAAGAAGTCTACACCATAAAGGAGAGAATAACAACTGTGACCATTTTAGAACAAGTAAGTTCTGCCCATCAAGGCAGAGAGAAGACAGTTACAATTTGTAAGAATGATGAAGATTTTTTTTTTTTTTTTTTTTGTACGAGCAGAATAGATTTATTAGAAGAAACAAAGCTTCTGTCCGAGACCTGGAACAGGAGGAGGACCTGAGTGGGTTGCCCTGATGAAGAATTATTGTCTGGAATATAAAAATTCCCTAAAACAAGTAAGAAGAAGCCAAACAACTCAATGAAAACCAGATGGAATCCCCAACACACACACACACACACGAGCCTGGGTGCTTCACAGAAGAGGAAGCCTATGTGGCAAACATATAAATCAAAATATGTTCACTCTCAACAGTTACCAAATTTCAATACAGACTACCTTTTCTATGTTCACTCAACAGGTAGAAATGGAAACAATTTCTAGCAACATTGACTGTTGGTGAGAAAGGTGTATCTGAGACACTTGTGCCATTTTGAACTGTGCCAATACAGGACCCAGCAATGTCTCGCTGCACAGAAGGCACTGAGAGAGAGTACAGACATGCCATGGCCTCACATGTGATAGGCAGGAAGAAGTCACTCAGCTGCCATGTGATAAGGGATGGATGTACAGATCAGAAGAGTAGGTGAAATACACACAGAATTGTGTGTATGGTTGCTGGCACCCATAGAGACTCTCAGACCCATGGTGTATGCATTCCAAACATGTAGAGATCTACCAAGAACACAGTAAGAAGAAGGTCTAGCTTCTTGCACCAGTCATGCAGAGAGGAAGGGGGAGACAAGGTGGGCATGCAAGGACCTTGTGACATTTCTTTCCCGATGGTGGTAGATACCTGGCTATTCATTGTATCATAGTTCTTTAAATTCTACTTTTGTTATAATTATAGTTCTAAATTTGCTTAATATTTAACTTAAAAATGAGTTAGTTTCTACATATTTCTAAAGGAGAAATGGTCTTACCCCTGAGAGTTGGCTGGGGCTAGCACCCCCAAAATTCCCCTGCTCATGCAAAAGGCCCAGGAAGCATCCTCTAAGTCTCTCCACTTTTCCTGCTGGCCAACACTACAATGTTTCATCCCTGGGTGGCCATTTGATTTCAAGAGGGAAGACTACAATGTCTGCAGAGTAGGTAGGACTGAGCTCTGAATACTCAGCACATCTTGTTTTCTAAGATCACTGAAGCAAAGCTTCTAACAAAAACTGTTTAGATAGGAGGTAGGTGCTCCTGAGGCCACTACTCAGAAAATTACTAAAAGTCCCTTGTACTGAGAGCATGCCAATATCTTCTCATGCCATGGTTTTGACCTTTTAGCAACATGTCCTCTAAAAATGGCCCATGTGCCTATTTTTCAGCTTTTATCATCAACATTGAGGTGATCACCAAATTTCCTGTAGAAAAATGTCCCTGCATCCCAGTCTACCATCCTGCTCTCTGGGGTGCTGAACAAAGGAAATAGCCATGGTTCAACAGAGCTACAGGTGAACAATGCCTCAGCTGAGCACCCAGCTAAGTAGCCTGTGGACAGAAAAATACTGGGCCCACCTTATTGAATACCCAGACCTCGCCATTCACTGTGGGTCTGGGCACCCCATGGCCATTGTAGTGGAAAAGGACACGTTCCTCCTTGGCATTCCGACGTAGTGATGTGCAGAGTTTCTTGACTTCATCGACAGTGGGGTCCAAGCTCTGCTTATACCGGGCCTGTGGTAAGAGAAGAAATGAGATGCTCGTCATGGACTCAAAACAGGTAGAAGGCATCCTCCCTCTGTGCTCTTGAGTCTTCAATTAGCAGCTGGCCTTGCACATGTCACATGTGACCCCAAGCTTCTGTATCCCAGGGAAGTGAACAAGCTACTGGACAGGGCCATGCTGAGAACCTGTTCCTCATTCGATCAACACATATTCACTGTGAACCATGACAAAAGCCTTAAGTCTGCCACATGGCAACCCAAGTCAAATGAAGCTGCTATGCTGGTACCAGGTATTTAAGAAATCCCTCTGGACACATTGCTGGAACATGGGATAGAAACAACCACCCACATGGGACATGCAGTGTACATAGCAGTGGCAGAGTTAGGATGGAAATTCCTGCCTTCTGCTCAAAACCCCCTGCCCCTGCCTAGACCTTCACTGACCCTATTGAGGAGTCTCAAAATTAACAGGACCTGAAATTAAACTACAAAACTCAGAAGTCTTCATATATATAAACAATAAACAGAGGGCATTGTGGCAAAGGAAATCACATTAATAAAGCAACAAAATGACCAAATACGTAAGAATAAGTGTCAATACTCTCCTGGAAAACACAGAATACTTGAACAAAACAGTGTTCCTGCCTGGGTAGGACACTCAGCATTCTGAAGATGCCAACCTTCCCTAGGGTCAGTCACATATACAGTGTAGTTTTCCAATGAGCTGTCCAATAGAATTAGACAAACTGTTACTAAAGTCTAAATTAGGAGCTGGGGGGAGGGCACACAAGAATACCCAGGAAAACACAGAAAAAGCCTACTACCTCTACCAGAGCCTCTAATTAAGATATAAGGGGAGAGGGGAGGTAATGCATCAGGCAGCTGGAACAGAGTCTGGAGTCACAGCCTTACACTCAACTTGGGTTCTCATGAGTAGCACTTACAATATACTATCAGCATAACATTCTGAATGATGATATTGTTAAAGGTTGCGTTAAGTTGCAGATAGCAGTTGGGAATAAGCCAACACAGAAAAGTCTGGCCTTGTGACAAGGACACTGAAGTCAATAAAGAGGATGAGGGTCTCTACTTCCTATTCATTTCTCCTTGTTTGGCTACAAAGAACTTTTAATGATAAATCTCCAATGAAGAAGAGTAGAAAGGATGAATATTAAAGCATTAGGCCTCACCAGAAAGTCAATAAAAATGTTTCAAACTGATAGGTCAACACCACACAGCACAAACATATTCTTCAAAAATACAGTCTCAGGGCCAGTGAGATAACTCAACAGACAAAATGCCTGCTTAGGCAAGCGGAGGGATGGGGCTGGAACCACATGCCCTGCCAGCTCCACCCTGGGGGTACATTTAGATAGCCTCAAGACCAGGTGTAGTAGCACACACCTGTAATCTTAGCACTGGAGAGGCTGAAAACAGGAGAATCACAATGAGTCCGAGCTGCATAGTAAGACCCTGTGCCAAATTTATCTTTTTGAGACAGGGTCTTGTTATGCAGTTCAGGCTGGCCTTGAGCTCACCTTTGTAGTCCAGGCTGGTCTCAAACTCACACTGATCCTCCTTCCTCCACCTCCCAAGTGCTGGGATTACAGGTATGTGCCACCACGCCCAACCACAAGTACATTTAAAACAAAACAACAAAAAAGAAAAAATAAAAAAACAGCCTCCTAGAAAAGAAAAAAATTGTGAAAAGTTCACCTATACATTAGTATTATATCCTATTTCAAAAAGCAACGTATATATTTACAACTTTCATAAACTATTTATACTTTTTTTTAAGAATTTTTAAATTTTATTTATTTATTTATTTATTTTTTCTTGTTTCAGAACCTTTGTTTATTCACTCATTTTTATGGCCAGCTCAGCACACCCTGAAGGCAGGGCTGGCACAGCATGTGGTGCCAGGGATCAAACCGTGGTCCCTGAAGCTGCCCAAGCTTTCCCAAGCAGGCGCTTTAGACCACTGAGCCATCCTGCCGGGCCCCTATACTTTGTTTTTAAAAAGAGATAAAATAAATAAAGCCCATGCTATGGTATTGCTTGATAGAAAATGCAGCAAGAGTTTGGAAGTGCAAGTGACTACAAGTGACCACTTGAGCCTGCTGCAGACCTAAGAGAATAGCTGAGCCCCAGGCCAGTCTCACCAAATTCCTTCTGATGCTCAGAAGAAAGCAAAGAAGGAAAGCTGGGTGAGCTAAAAAGCTGGCAAAACTACTCAGACCAAATCAGGAATCATTTGTAACTATTAAGCACTTGAAAGTATAGTCAGTCCAAAATCAGATATGCAGCTAGGTGTGGTGGAATATACTTCTAACCCCAGCACTCTGAGAGGTTGAGGCAGAAGCATTATAAATTCAAGCCCAGCCTGGGCAATTTAGGTTTCAGGTTTCCTGGCCTTGGAGAGAAAAGGGTTAAAATGTTAGCTTCTCAGCACTGAGACACAAGTTTGGCTTCACTAATTATATACTATAACTACATCTTAAGACAACATAAAATTCTCAATAATGTATCACACAAATATAAACTTCTCAGTAAGTTACTATCCTTTACCCTTGAGTCATCAGTTATGGAAGAATGTGAAAGCTTTACAATGGCTTTTCCAGGTTACTGAGACCCTTTGCACCTCTAAGCAAAACTCATCAGAGACCACAAATAACCCACCAAGAATAGCCCTACTGGTCCACAGAATAAATGTGGTGTCTTACTTGAGGGCAGGGTTAGGACTCAACAAAGTGAAACTCCTCAGTGCTTCCTCCCTCAGAATCAGAATGCTATTGGCACAATAAAAGTAAGGCTACAGAAGAAACAGAATGCTAACTTGGTACCAGGTTTTTAACTTCATTTTCATCCATCAAGCAACATGTGGTGGGTGATATGACAACCATAAAAGGGCTCTAGCTCATCCTCAGGGAACAGAGTTTATAAGAAAGAAGGTAGGCTCAGAAAGAGAAACAGTGTCAGGAGAGAAATTCTGATACAGGCCTGTGGGTGGGGTCATCATTGCCCAAGAGATGCAAAACAACATTCAGTTCACATGACCCAAGAGCCCAGCTCTTTCACAAAATTCTTTGTTGAATCCTGTAGGCAGGAAGTAACCTTTTTTTTCTCTCTCTCAACTGACTTAATGTTGCTCACTACACACACGTGGGACTTTATAAATGCTTTTCAGACTGAGAAAACACTTTTATAATTCAGTATACGTGCTGCTTTTATAGTCTTTCCAGCCTTACAACATACACAGTTATTAATGACTGCTGCTGACAATCAGATTGCCAATGGCATTATAATAATTAGTAAAAAAATACACTGATCAAATCTTATCAGACACTGAAGTTAATGTCAAGGTATATGAAGAACAGTGGGATCTAAGTGCTCGACACTTAAGTGTCCACCAAGCTTTTCAAATGTTTTGCTAACTGAAATTCTGGAGACAAAATCCCCACTACCTGCAGTTTAAGGGAGAAAAGGATTACTTGCTGAGTTGGCTGGCTTCGAGGCAGAAGTAGCATGGTGGAGGAGCCTGGTGGAGAAAAGCTGCTGACCCCATGGCACAGAAAGAAGGGAAGAGCAGGGACAATAATAAACAGTCTTGCCCATACTGACTTGCCTCAAACCAAGTCTCACATTCCAACAGCACATTCAGCTATAAACTTATTACTGACATGTGTAGCACCCTCATGATGCAACAACCTTTCCAAAGCCAGAATTCTGAGCCAAGAATGTAGCTCAGCAGTACCATACCTGCCTGGCAATGCAAGGTTATGAATTTGATTCCTGCTCTCCCCACCACACACACACACACACACACACACAAAAAAAAAAAAAGCTCCACCTTTAAATACATGAAACTTTTGAAACTAAACCATTTTAGATCTAACTCATAACATGAAAAACTTTTGCATAAAAGAGTTGAGAAAATGACAGAGGTAGAGATCCAACTCCCACTTCAGAGGGTCTGGTTCCCCAAAGGGTCATGGAAATACTAGAAGGGTGAAGTGCCAAAGTGGAAGGGACTTCTAAAGTGCAAAAATTTAGCCCTCATAGGGGTCCTGAGGACACCAGTGGCCTATAGAAGGCAGGAGATTTGGTTTTTCCAGCAAGTGCTGCTGATGTGAGATTTTACCCTAATCGCAAAGTTGAAGCACTGAGCACCATATATCTCCACACCTGCTTTTCTAGACATCACAGAGCTGCTCAGACCAAATCAGTAGCCATCTGCCATACAGGTAAGAAGCACTTGAAGGTGTAGCTAGTCTGATTGCATATCTAAATCAGATATGCAATTGGGTGTGATGGAACACATTGGAAATCTCAGCAGTCTGGGAGGCCGAGGAAGGAGCATCGCAAATTTAAACCCAGGCTGGGCAGTTTAGTGACTCTGAGAGACAGTCTCCAATAACAAAACAAGGCTGAGGATATACCTTAATGTGAAGGCCTTGGGCCCAATCTTCAGTACTACAAAAACAAACAAAATCTCGAAAACAACACTAAAACATGCTATAGATATAAAATACACTTTGAATTTTCAAGGCTTTCAAAATTAGTAATTTTTATCTTGGGCTGGGAGTGTGGCTCAGTGGTAGTATACTTCCTAACATGTTCCAGACCCTGGGTTCAATTCCTAGCACCACAAAAATAAATAATCCTGAGACAGACAGACAGACAGACAGACAGACAGACAGACAGACCACGACAGAGAATTGATTCTTTTCTGAAAACACTAAGAAAATGTTTTATTATATTTTATATAAAAAGAAAATGACGAGACACCCTGACTCTTCACTGATGCACTGATTATTTTCATTCTGAGAAATATAGCAAAGAGGCTAAGTCTTGATGTTCTAAGCACCTGGATTTTGCTTAATCCCCTAAACAAAGATGAGAGGAACTGATAAATGAAAACACATTTCTGAGGGCAATGAAGGAAATATTTTATTCAGATGTCATGATCTTGGCTAGGTGCCCTCCAAACTATTATCCACAGAAATCAGTACATTCTGATTTTAGAAAATAAATTATAGAGACGGCTAGATATTATCTTCAAACAAGAGCTGTAAGAAACCATTCAGTAGTGGAGATTGCTTCAAATCTACACAGCAACAAGCACCTCCTCTTGCCAGTACTTGCCCCACCTGCAAACAAAAACCTTGAAAATACAAAAAGTCCAGTTAAACCACTATCAGCCAAATACCTCAGCCTATAAACCCAGAGCTTGGAGTTTTCTCTGGATCACAGCTGCTATTATGGCTAACCCAGGGAGCAAACTATATCCGATTATGCCAGGTATTATGTGTTAGACCTTATATAAATTAACATAAATATCTATGCAATGTCTTTCTAAGATACATCTAAGCTATATAGGTAGAAGTAAGTATTCAAAGAACATTTTAACACAAGAAACTTGCTAGCCCCAGGGCAGAAGGGCCCAGGGCTGTGCCTGAACACACATTAGGGTACTGGCAAATATCCCTATTTCCCCTTGCATGACTGTTTACAGGTGGCTCCTGCAGGGAAAGTGAAAACCAAGACATAGGACTCAAAAACATATATTCAATATATACTTTAAAAACTTCTGAATTTTTATTTTCTCTGGTAAACAACAACAACAAAAATGAAATAAAAGAAAAACTGAAAACATTGTTATTTCTGACCAAGAAAACTAGTAGGAAAATCACTTGACAAGAGGAGCTGTAATCCCAGCACTCAGGAGGCTGAGGCAGGAGGATTGGTGCGAGTTCAAGACCAGCCTGGGCTACAAAAGTGAGCTCAAGGCCAGCCTCAACTGCATAGCAAGACCCTGTCTCAAAAAGACCAAGAAAGAAAGAAAGAAAGAAAGAAGAAAAAAAAAGAAAGAAAGAAAGAAAGAAAGAAAGAAAGAAAGAAAGAGAAAAAGAAAAAGAAAAAGAAAAAAAGAGGAGCTGTATTTGAACAAATTTGTGGTGTTCAAGCTGTCTCTAGCCACCATTGCAGGACAGGCCCTTCCACAGCAGGCTGGCTCCAGCAGTTTGGGGCAGCATGTGTGACTGAGGTAGTACTGCTGAAGACGCCTTGCACACTCTGTCAGTTGCTCAGGCAAGAATGTCTCTCAACTAAGAGCAAATAAATCTACCAGGAAGAAGTGTTAGAAGGGGATCTTCTTATCATGCAGTAGATGGCACTTGGGGTTGGAAGCCAAATGCCAGAGGATGGGCCCTTTCTCCCCTCCTCCCAATCCTGGGATGAGTACAGTGGGAGCAGTAAGGAAGGTTCTAAAGAACACAGCCTTTGCTCAGCAAGTGAAAGGAACCATGATAGAAACATGCCTTCTCTCCAGCAGCCTCTTTGACCAGTAGGAGTTTTATCAGACAATATGAAGAAAACAGCAAATAAATCTTTGTCATATGTTTATTTCCTACACATGCCAACTTTCAGAAATTTCCTATTGTGTGTAATAGCAGAAAGTATAAGAGCCATCGCTGTTAACTATCATGGCCATTTGGAGTACCACCTTCATTACTACCTACCTTATAATCACTACTACAACAGTCTGACTGACTCATATACAGTATGAGTATTGTCCATGACAATGTCTTATGGGGTACTCAAGTGCTGTAGCCTCATACATGGAAGCCAGAGAAAATACTGGGGCCAAATGTTCAGAGCTCATGGAGGAAGCAGGTCACTTTAGTGTACAACTCTCACAAACATCACATGATTCTGGCATCCCAACTCAGCCTCTCCTTGTACAAATTAACCTTCACTGTTTGTGAACAAAGGACACATTTTAAATAAGTCAAAAAACTGAAATTATATGTTGCCAACATGAGTAGAAAAGAACATGTACAGAACATGCCAAATAGGCAGTAAGAAGGAATGGTGCCAAAACTAAACCCAAGTCATCAAGAGTCCCCCAACTTCCTGTACCCATCCTGCAACTTGCTGACCTACAGAAATCCCCATATAAAATGCAGAAAAGAGAAGCCCCTCAACAATGAGACACCCAAACTGACAACAAGTCTCACCGTTAATCTGCACATCTGTCTTCTCAGAGCACTGGCACAACTGCTCTGCAGTGCAAGGGTTTCCTTGTGGATCCACAAACTGCTGGGTGATTTTTAAGTGAAAACGACAAGGGCTCCTTGCTCTCTATCTATCTCACTTATTACTTTACTGCTATTGCACTTTTTCTCAATTCTGCTCTTCTTTGCACAGCTACTGAGCTAGAATTTGTAAAGTCACAGCTCCACTGGGGGGGAAAAAATAACTTGTTGTCTTCTGAGATTACACCTAACTAGGAGTGTTGTTTTTCCAAATCACATACAAGGCCACAGCTGAAATCACTCAGAAACATCAATAAAATTAGGGATTTGTTGGTTTTGACCTTGGTTCCAGCTAGGTCTTGTCTTATGGAGGTCCAAAAAAATGATTCAGCCTCATTTTCTTACCTATTTCACCAAGAGGACACATTAATAGACCAGCATGAAAGAAACTCCGGATATTAATAATATGCCTCCTGGGGTTTGACAGGAATTAATTACTATTTTAAGGCCTTTGAAATGAGAAACGCTAAATTAAATGTCACCATGCCATGGTAAAGTTTTGTTTCAAAATGAGAATGCCTGGATAACGGCTCTCTGGCATGAGACAGGAGTGGCAGAAGAAGTATCTAGTTGTTTAGGGGGCTTATGATCATTTTCACTAGGTGTACAAAATAAACCAAGTCTCTAAAACACTGCCTATTGTGTTTGTTGCTCCTGAAAAGTGAAATCTTAAGATGTAATAAAATACACCTATGGAAATTGAGAAGCCTACATAGAGGAAGAGAATTAACAAACAACTGAAGAAGATACAAAAAACAAAACAAAACAAAAAAACCCTCTCAGGGTTTAATGAGGGAAAGCCAGCTCTAAGTCCATTTCTGCTCAGGGAGATCACACTTGGCAACCTGAGACATTAATGAAGCCTAGGAAGTATGCCTACAATCAGATTTGCAATCTGTGCATACACACAGTTTCACTACTCTTTGGTTCCTCCTTGTACAAAGACAGTGTCCAGGGGCCAAACAGCTATGTAGAGCCTCTCTGGACAAGAGCCCAGGGTAAGAAGAGCCTGGGCAGCAGTAGAAGTACAGCTCTGGTGTCCCACTCAACTAGAAAAATGAGAACTAATGGCTTATAGTCATCTTCCCATCTTGCTACAGGAGAGTAACATGTCAAGTTCAGATCCAAGGAGCTGAAATGCTGTATAAGACACTGGTGTTCCCTATGTTTTGGCTGGAAGACCAGTGCATGGGCACAGTACCCCAAATGCACACACACACTCCAGTGCTAAGGACAGTGGTGCACAAGTCATGGGCTTAGCAATGCTATGTATTTTTTGCTCTTGCCTCATCATTTTTCATGCTGCTTCAACATGGCACTGTCATGTTCAGCCTGTTTCTGTTAATCAGAAGCCCTTTGTGACCAAGTAAAAGACTGTGATTCCCCAGACTCTGTGGTTCTCCAGATGAGAGGTCATCAGATTGGCCACAGTTCAGTATCTCCATCATGGGCTGGGATGTAGCTCAGTAGTAAAGTGCTTGCCTAGGTTGCACAAGGCCCTGCACTTAATCCTGAGCACCACAAAAAAGAAAAATGATACCCCATCACACTACCTTTGCTGGGCTCTCCTGGCTCTCAAACACCTGACTGCTGCCCTTCATCCTTCCATCCATGCTCCCCACTTTAGTTCTCACACATGGCTGTCACTCAGCCTTGGTCCTCTCCCGTTGTGTGCCTCTCCTGTATTCACCTTCGAGAGCAACTCTACCAATGAATCCCTTGCCTTGCCTTAGACCCAACTATCTGAATCAGAACTCAGATATCTCAGGCTTTCCTTTGCTCCTCTTCTTTCTTGCCTCTTTTATCCTGGGTCCCCAGGACATGACCTTCAAACATAGCTGTACCATCTCTGTCTTCATTGGAGCCAACCATTCTGTCTTCAGGTCTAAGCTAGCTCCCAGTCCCTGCCATTCTAACAGAATTCACTAACACTACCTGCTCTCTAAAAGCAAATCCAGCAATAGTTACATCCTCCAAGATGAACTACTATCCCCCAAATAGCCCCTCATTGCCCCCACGTGAAATACCAACATGTTCTCCACTCAGTCCAGTATCCTTTCCACAATCCCAATGGTCTTGTCCTCTGTTTGATCTGGACTTCTAAACAGTAGCACCTCTGCCTAGGGTTAGCCCTAGTCTTTACCAGGCCTGGGCATGGCTGTTTTTGTCCTCTCTACAGAATCACTCCACCTATATACAAGGTTTAGTCAACCCCACAGTCCTCTCACATAGATAGCCTAGCTCTCCAAGACTAGGACCTTGAAAAAAGACCCCTCTCTCAAGCTCCCTTAACTCTGTCTCTGGATACAGGCATTTCCCAAAAATAGTAGGGGGGCTGGGCACAGTGATGCATGTCTATAATCCCAGCACTTGGGAGGCTGAGGTAGGAGGATTGGTGTGAATTCAAGATCAGCCTGGGCTAAAAAAGTGAGCTCAAGGCTAGCCTGAACTGTACAGCAAGACCTTGTCTCAAAAAGACAAAAAATTAAAATTAAAATTAAAAAAATTTAAAAATTAAATTAGTGAAGGGCATTTCATAACAGTAAACATGCACATGATATGTGAAGCACAGAAATTCTACATCTGGTGATGAATTTTATGAATCAGTATTGTGGCTGTGATACTGTGCTTTAGTTCTATGAAACGTTACAGCTGATGGGGAAGTGGGTGTTATGGTTTATGTCTAATTGTTCCCCCAAAGCCTCATGCAATCATGGGGCGGGGACTTCTAGAGTTTGAGACTTGACTCATGAGGCACTGGGGTTATGTGTTTTAGTATTGATGAGATTATGGGTCTGAGTACTGCTGGGAATTATAGGTGTGGCCTGAGGTGGATAGGCTGATGTAAAGAGAGACAGAGAGACAGACTAGCACTGTTGCTCTGCTGCCCTCATTGGTTGGTTGCCTCTGTCACCATTTTGTTGCTGTTCTGTCCCCATGAGCTGGATGCTCTCAGTTCTGTTCCACTCAGCCTTGGGCCAGCCAAATATGTACTGAAACCTCCACAAACTGTGAGCTAAATAAACCTTTCCCTCCTTAAAAAAAAAAAAAAAAAAAAAAA
>PVJA010043762.1:0-16578 GCA_004027025.1 Myocastor coypus | reverse complement strand
CTTTCTTCCAGTAAGCGTGTTTGGTCCCTTTGTCAAAAATAAGGTGGCTGAGTGTGTTTGTCTTTGCTTGTGCATCTTCAGATCTATTCCATTGATCCTCAGGTCTATTCTTTTGCCAATACAAAGCTGATTTTATTGCTGTAGCTTAGTAGTCCAATTTTAGGTCAGGAATTGTAATGCCCCCTGTCCTACGTTTGTTGCCCAGAATTGTCTTTGCAATTCTGGGTATTTTGGTTCCAAATAAATTTTAGGAATGATTTCTCCAGGTCTGTGAGGTATGCTGATGGTATTTGGATAGAAATTTCATTAAATCTGTATAACATATTAGGGAGTATGGCCATCTTAACAATTTTGGTTCTTCCTATCCAGGAGCAGAGAATATCTTTCCATTTTCTGAAATCTTCTAGGATTTCTTTTTTCAAAGTAATGTAGGTTTCATTGAATTTTTTTTTTTTTTACTTCTTTAGTTAGGTTAATCCCTAAGTATTTCATTTTCTTTGGTGCTATCATAAAAGGTACTACTTCTCTAATTTTTCTCTCAGTGTGTTTGTTGTCTGTGTAGAGGAATGCCACTGACCTTTGTGTGTTGACTTCATAACCTGCTATGCTACTGAATTTGTGTATTAATTCTAGTAGCTTTTTACTGGAGTTCTTTGGGTCTTCCAAGTAGATTATCATGTCATCTGCAAATAGTGATAGTTTTACTTCTTCTTTACCTATTCTTATTCCTTTTATTTCTCTTTCTTGTCTAAAGGCTGTAGCTAATGATTCCAGAACTATATTGAATAGGAGTGGTCTTAGAAGACATTCTTGTCTTGTGCCAGATTTCAGAGTAAAAGACTTCTGTTTTTCCCCATTTAAAATTATGTTAGCTATTGGATTGTTGTAGATGGCTTTTATCACGTTGATGTAGAGGCCCTCTATTCCCATTTTCTGTAGGACTTTGAACATGAACGAGTGTTAGACTTTGTCAAAGGCCGTTTCTGCATCAATTGAGATGATCTTGTGATTTTTGGCTTTGGCTGTATTGATATAGTGTATCACATTTAAATGGCGGGCACCAGTTCAGGATGGGAGGCGGAGTCCTCTGTATTGTTTTTAATGGCATTTTTTTTTTTTTTTTTTACTATTTCTTAATCCTCTTTTTAAAAAAAAATAAATAAATAAATGAAATGAGCCTTACTAGCATCCATGGCAGGTCTTCCTCGGGAGCAGATGACACACAAAGGTTCCTTGTCTTGTCCCATCCCAGTGGAGCTCAGGATTTCCACACAGGAATGGGGGAAGCAAGCGTCCAGATCAAACTGCACAGCATTTGTCTACTCCCTAAGTATTTTATTTTTCTATCCAACAATAAGTGCTGCCTTTATTTTTCCAATTTTGATGGATACTACATGGAAAATAGTTGATCTTTGTAGAGTAGTGTATGTCCTACAATTTCAGTAAACACTAACTCATTAATTCTAATGTCTTTATGAACTGTACATTCTTTATCAGTTTGTACACAAATACTCACACGTATGCAAAGGTACTTTCACTTTTTCTTTTCCAACCCAAATCCCTTTGTTGCTTTGTCTTACCATATTGCCCTAGACAGAACTTCTACTACTACACTGAATTTAAGAGAGGAAAGTGGAGTGGTTTTCATCCCACTCCAGTGTTAGGAGATAACCCTGGAACTTCAGTAAGTCTTATTCTTATAGAAACCTCTTATTATATTGAGGAAGCTTTTTTCAATCCTACTTTATGGAGAATTTTTACCATGAACCAATGTTGTATCTTATGAATTCATTCCTTCAACTACCAGGATGCTACAAGACTTTTCTTGTTTTCATATGTTGACATAGTGATTGCACTGACTTACAAACATTAAGCAGCTTCACATGCCAGATATAAGCTCTGCATGGCTATGATCATTAGCCCTTCCATCTTTTGCTGAATAATTCAGTTCATTTTCATTTTGCTAAGCATTTTTGCATTTTATTTCTGTTGAGAAATGGTTGTAATTCTGGCTTGTACTACTTCTGATTTTAAAGAGACTTTTAAGTTTGTTCTGTGTGGAAGGTGTTTTTCCTCTTGCTTAATTTAAAATTTCTTAACTGGTTTTCAGCAACTTTACAATGATTTGCCTTAAAGTGTGTGTGTGTGTGTGTGTGTGTGTGTGTGTGTGTGTGTGTGTGTGTGTGTGTTTATCCTTTCTAGAGTTTAAGTTTCTGACATCTGTACATTTATCAAAATTGTGAAAATGTTGGGAAGTATTTCTTCTTGTTCTCACTTGTCCAGTGTTCTAAATATGTTATCACACTTCTATGACATCACAGCTTACCAGTGCTCTGCTCAACTTTTATTTTATCCTTTAATCTTTGACCACATTCACATTAGTGGATTCAGGAATGAGGTTATTTTTATTGAACTATTGCATACTCAAGGGTCTTTCTGCTTCTATGTGCAACAATTTTTACTTGGATGACAACAGGTATCGTGAATATTCTTCCACTGTATCTCCCTGTCTCCTTTCACATGTGTGCTTGTCTGAATCAGTTTTGTAAGTTAGAGATCAGTGTGGTCTTTTAAATGTCTGTCTGCAGGCTTCCTGACTGCAAGCCTGCCACAGCCTTCACTTGAGGTTATTTTAGTTCTATTCCTGAGGTGCCACCTTCTGAGTCCATCCAGGTAGGAGTCTGTCAAAGCTGGACCTCCTCAAGTCTCCTTGGACGTCTGAAAAGTCTCTCTGTCTGACTTGTGAGAAGTTAGTTATCTGTCAGTGCCGTCGGATCTAAGAATTACTTAATTGCAGCCTCCCAGAGCTACTCTTCATCCAGGCTGCAGAGTCGGGCCTAATGCTGTGAAGATCCATGGAGAAATGAATGCTCTGCAGCCACACCTATGGTTGCAGAGATTTCCCCAGAGGAGGCTCCTCTCCGGGGCTCTGTCCTGCATATCCCAACTTCTTCCTGTCTTGTACCTCAGTGCAGTCACTACAATCAAGTTGTTTACTCTGACCTAGAGTCATGATGCAAAAAGTGCCCCCAAGCAGTGATTGGGAAAAGCTACAGAACTCACTAAATAGTTCCCTTTTTCTCAGGTGTCAGAAGACCATTGTTATGGTTTATGTCTAGTTGTCCCCTCAAAGCCTCATTTAGTCATCGGGCGGGGACTTCTATAGATTGAGACTTGACTCATGAGTCACTAGGATTATGTGTTTTGGTACTAATGTGATTATCGGTCTGAGTAGGGCTGGGACTATGGGTGTGGTCTAGGGTGGATATCCTAAGGCAGACAGCCTGATAGGAATATAAAGAGAGACAGAGAGACATACTAGAGCTGTTGTTCTCTGCTGCCCTGTTTGGTTGGCTGCCTCGACCTCCATTTTGTTGCTGTTCCACCGCCATGAACTGGATGCTCTCTGCCCTGTTTCACTTGGCCTTGGAGCCAGCCAAATATGGACTGAAACCTCCACTAACTGTGAGCTAAATAAACCTTTCCCTTCCTTCATTTTGAGTGTTGGGTATTTGACCCAGCAACGAGTAAAAAGTAACTAAGACAACCATGCCACTTACTGCAAGTATCAGAAAACTTCCCTAAATACTTCCTTAACATTCACCTGCACTGCAGGTGACTATAGCAAAAAATGAGGTCTGCATCACTCATTCAGTTACTGCTGGAACTCTCCATGCATTTCTAACTATGTTTATCATATATCAATCAAATTATGACTGCAATTAAGAATTAATCAGCAACTTTCTATTAGACCACGTTGTGATGAAGACCTTTTGGCTTTCACAGTTATCAAAACTAAGTCTAGTAAATTGCTGGTGTATAATATGCATTGACTTAAAATTTATTGAGGTGCTCAGGGTGTCACTGAAAACTACAATATGCGTTTAAATTTAAAAACTATTTCAGCAGGAAGTGTATTGCAATTATAATGCCTCTCAAACTGTTTCCCCTCACTTTGAACACACTTTCCTTGGCCACTTTCTGATAACGTCCTGGAAGTCTTTCCTGAGTACCTTTATCATGCTGTCCTGCTCCCTCCATGCCCTAAATAGTTCACAACGTTGACTTTTTGTTTCAGTTGCTTTTCTGTCGCTTCTGACAAGGACCCAGCACCCAAAATCGCATAGTACCGGTTGCAGTGATTAAGATGGATGTGAACACACTGTAACGTTGTTGGGGTCCTGCCTTTCCCCTGGATAGTGCTCAGTACCAGTAAGCACTGTATCTTTTATTGCAGCTCCCAATGTCACTCATGACAAAGGACTTCCAGAACTGCTTCAGAAGGTGGCCAGAATGATGGAGTAAGTATGTTTTAAGTGAGGGAGGCTGTTTTGAGAGGCACTCATGGCAATATGGCTCACTATGACATGTTTGACATTTAAACATTAACCATAGTTTTCAATCTTCTCTTCTATATACCTGATCGCTTCTCAGTCCAACCTCCAGTCTTCCACTTGTGTACCAGAAGACTGTCTTAATTTTGTCTTTTTATTGGTTTTATTTGCCCATTAATGCCTCTACTTTCAAATATAGAGTTAAATAAATGAAGATCAAGAAGGTATACCTACTGTTAACCCTATGAGTTTTATTATTTCCTTTTTTTTTTTTTTATGGTACCCTGACCTGGATGATTCCAAGTCTAACCCAATTAATAGGTAGATGAAAAGTATCAACTTCCACTGACTGGTCTATTCAAATCAGAAATGATATGAGAAAAACTTTAAGCAACACTTCGCACACAAATGGAGGTCAGTCGTGGGTTATTTGTTCCCTTTCTTACTAATTAGCCTTCATGGAGACAGAAATTATTAAAAAAGAATCAATTGCTTTTCCATTGCCAATTGTAAGTTAATAAAAACAATGTTTAGTTTGTTATTCCAGGCATATATACACTAGGCTTTTCACATGCAAAGTTCTTCATCTGGCTTTGGCTATATTCACTGAAATATTTTCACCCCCTCCCATGTGAATTGCATAGTTTATGTTTTTGTCACCTTTTTCATATACATAAGGTCCTAGTGGACAGCAATACCAGTGCTTGCTGTATGCTAGGGACTACTACTAAAACTGTATACAATTAACTCATTTAAGCTTTCTAATAAGTTCAGGCAGCAAATATTATTTTCACTATTTTGAAAAATGATAACTGGGACTTATCCTGGTTACACACTGTGCCTAAGGTCACAAAGCTGGTAAACATAGGATCTGGACTCTGCTGTGTGAACTCCTACCCACAGCAAGATACTCCTTCTGTAGGGACGTCCTCCTGTTCTATGATGGCAAATCTTCACACACAATGTCACGAGTGCTGCTTTAGACACCAGACAACTGGACACACAGCCCCAGATCCTCCATCCTCCAGGTGCCATCTGCCCCTCTGGATCTCAGCCACGTGCATCATCCCTGAACCAGCCTGACTCCCAGAAAGCCTCCCATATTGCTCTAATCTTTTCATCTCCAACACCACCCCTGTTCTGTGTCTCCCGGAAAGAAAACATCAGGTTTTATGCTCCTATCAGTCTTATCAAGTACAAGAATTCCAGTCCCCACATCCAACAAGACTGGACCCACAGGGGTCTAGATTTTCCACTGGCGCTCCAGAGTGGCCAAACGGTACCAATAAGAAATGTGAGGAGTTAATGGGAAATATTTTTACCTTTCTCTTCTTCCCTATCTTACTTCATCAAAACATCTAGAGGACACAGCTCCTCTCCTCCTCTCTGGGACTGCCCTTCTGTTCACGCCATTGAAGGTACCCTCTGAGAAGCTGCTATCAACTCGTTGGGGCACCACTTGAATTTTTTCTTTTCTTCTTGCCTCTCTTTGTTTTCTCATTTCTAAATTTTTAAAGAGTGTACAAATTAGAGTTAAACCAGAAAAATTATGTGATACAGATTTTAACTTAACAAAGTAAGATGAATTTCACAGTACCAGTTGTAACACATAGTGTTGTCTTCCAACCATTTTTTCATTAGTGCTTTCCTCAGAATGTGTTCTTCAGCAAACCACAAAGAGGCACAGTTGACTATGGCTCTGTTTCTTTTTTAATAGGCAAAGAAACTTGTGATAATGATACCAAAAAATTTGTGCTGATGGTACTGCATCCTATCTCTTCTGTCTATTTTCTATTCTTGTAATGCAAAGTATCCAATACCTAATGGCTGAAATGAGATAAACAGTATCTCTTAGCTTCCTGGGGCAAGGAACTCTGAGGAAGCTTCACGGGGTGGTGACAGTTCAAGGTCTCCAGTGAGGCTGTAGGCAAGACAGCACACAGGGCTGCAGTCAAAAAAAATAAAGCATGGTGGGCTGGGAAATCAACTTCCAAGATGCTGTACATCCATGCTCACTGGTAAGAGGGATTAGATGTTCATTAGGTCTAAGCAGTGGGGCCCAATTCCTACTAAGTCAAGTGAGCTCCGAAGTGTCTTCACATCTTAGATATTAGACTTCGCTAAAAGGAGTACTGTAAGACAGAGCAAGAAGGAAGACTCATTCTCTTTTATGACTTAGTCTTCGGAGTAACACAGTATCGTTTTCCTCTTTCTATTTGCTATGGCACAAGCCATACAATCTAGATATGCCCCCAAAGCCTTGAGCAGTCATGGGGCAGATTTCTAGAATTTATGTTTAACCCATGATCTAACACTAGGACTGTGGGTGTGAGTGCTACACCCACCCTGGGGTGGATAGTCTGAATGTAACATAAGGCAGGGAAAGAGGCTTGCTCTTTGCCATGGCTTCTCTCTTTTTGCTATGGCTGTCATGCTATTTTTCAGTGCTATGAATGGCTGCCCTCTGCCATGAGCCACTCTGCCTTGGCGCTAGCAGAGTATGGACTGAAACCTACACAAATCATGAGCTAAGCAAATCTCTCTTTCCTTAATTTTGGGTGTCAGGTGTTTTGTTCTACCAAGAAGAAAAAAGTAACTAAGACACTATACATTAGAAACAATCATTAAGCCCAGGGCCCACCCATAAGGAGCAGAATTTCTCAACATTTTTTAGAGGGAAGAGTGTGAATATTAAAAAAAGACTACACCTGGATTCCCTAGTTGCCATGAATGTGTATTTATAAGACACTTCTGAAATACAGTGACGATAATTATTCAAAAACAGACTCTCAGGGCCAGCCAGATACCTCAGTGGATTTTGTGCGTGTGTGTGTGTGTGTGTGTGTGTGTGTGTGTGTGTGTGTGTGTGTGTGTGTGTTGTGCACACATGCACAAGTGGTATCAGGGATCAAAATCAGGACCTTGTGCTTGCCAGGCAAGCACTTATTCAGCTGAAGCTCAGGGGATTAAAGCACCTGCTTAGGCAAGCACAAGGACAAGAGCTTGATCCTCAGCATGCAGTGCTGGCCCTACCACCAGGGTGTGTTGAGATGGCGATTGAGACTGGGCAGGGTGACACACACCTGCAATCTTATTGTTTGGGAGGCTGAAAACAGGAGGATCAGTATAAGTCTGCTTTGTGTAGTGAGACCCTGTATACCATGTAATAGATACATTAAAGAAAAATAGACTCTCTAACATCCACCACTGCTCGCCAGACCTCTAACCTGCTATCATGGGGTGCCACACTGTCATAGTGACTCCCACTTATTTTCAGATTTCAGCGTCATGACAAGAAAAGGACCCTGAGCTCATTCCAGTCCATTCTTTTTGTACTTTATTCGCTCCTCTCTGTGGCCAATATCTTTATTTTACAACCAATAGCCCAGCAATTGATTTACACAAAGGACATCTACTAGTGGTAACGAATACTATCAAAATTAATTGCTTCATGCGTCAGTAACTGTAACATTGCTAGAAGAATCCAAAAAAGTTATCAAATGAAATAGCACTATAGTAAAGCACCTGCCACAGGAGATATTTAATAAATGTTTTTAGCAAATAAAAAAATCCAAGCCAACTGTCATGAGCCAATAATTCTTGGCTTATTGTTGAGTTACTATAACCATGGTTCTGTGGGTGCCAGATCATATCATCTTCATTCATTTTTCTCAGTTCCCTAAAGAGTGACAAGTAGTTTGTGTGTTTGATCTGATACTTTATTGGTATACTACATATAGAGATACTAGCATATCAAGTAGAGCATTTCTATTTCATGATCTTTTTTCCAGCCTTTGTCTCTCTTGATCTGGGTGAGACATGAAATGAATTTCTCTCACACTGTAGTATTAATGAAGTTCTTATGCTGCATGGCCAATGAGATAGTGGATTATGTCTTAAGTTTCCCACTTTAAGACATATTCTTTCTGTGATTGAATGAGTTAGCCTTTCAACTCAAGATAAACTTTAATTGCTGGTCATAGCTACAACTTTAAATGTAGTATTATTATATAAGATTAATACTTTGCATGCACATAAATGTAAACCTTGTCAGTAACTATGCACTAAAGAATTTTATTTCTCTTGTTAAATTCCTATCTACAGTCAACTTTTAATGGCTTGCACTAATAGGTAACAGTATAATTGAAATTAATGAGCCAGAAACTACTTCCATCTTCCAAAAACCCTTCCTTTTCTCTTTACCTCACCATCTAACACACTTAAATAGCTTAGGTTTGATCTCCTCCTATTTCTACTGCCCAGGCTTCTAGATAAGGTGCTAATAAGCAAAGAAGAGTCAAAGTAGGTCAGCCAAATAAAGAAAGGCATAAGCCTTTGTATATTCAAAAGCGAATATTCATTCTGGAAGAAATAAGATCCAACTATGACTCCAGTTATAAGAATAGAATGGAAAAATTCAACTAGGCCAATAAACAGCACCCAACTCATATGCTAACCTTGTGTAGGGCATGATGCCGGAGCATGTAGTACAAAATGATTCTGTAATCAGGAACGTGGAAGAGAGAGGGTAGTGACACACCTAGACATGTAGGAACAGCCTTGTTTATAGTAAATGCCATGAACTATTCCCAGCTAGTCCATATAAAGCTCACCTCTGAGCCAGTGATTCCTACCATTTCCTGGACACAGAAATGATACACTGTGTCATTTGGAAATAGTTTCCTGCCTCCACCCTCATCAGTCCGGCTGTCCGACTGGCTTCCAAATGCTTTGGGCACTTTACTCATCACTGAGACAAAACAGACTAACACAATTTAAAAGCAAGAGAGCTTTACTGTAGCTCACAGTTTCAGAAATCTGTCTTTCCACCGCCAGTGGTGATAATGCAAGGACCTGGGCAAAGGAGAGCTGCTCACAGGGTAGTGGTCAGGAAGCAGGGAAAAGGGAGGAGCCAGCAGGCAGGTATGCTCTTGGGCACCAAGAACTCAGAGACCCCTAAGCACCCCACCCTTCTCACAGCAAATCAACTGTAGCTTCCCCAAAGCCAACCACCTTCCACAGACCTGGCTCTGAATGCATGAGAGTGTGGGGAATCGTCCTCAGCTTAAATCATGACTCCAGTAAGTGGAGCTCAGTCCCTATGTAGAACAACAGCGATGACACCAGCTAGCCAAAAAGAAAGCTCTGCTGAGAGAAAAAAAAACAGAGAAGAAATGATCCACGTGCCAAGGAAGCAGTCGAGGTTGCCCTGGCTTGAGAAGGGGCTGGAAGTGTTCTGCTGGGGGCTGACATTAGTGCAAGTATTACACCAGTGGAAATTTTGCCTGGTGACTCAGCACCATAGGGGCTGACCCTGCTTACCTGGCAGATTTATTCTTAGATTACAAAGGAGGACAAATGAGCATCTCTAGAGGCAGCTGGGCTCCACCTCCCGCTTTGGGAACACATTTATTTGTACAAAGACAGCTCTTCTCTATAAGGACAGTGCTAAACAACATTGCAATGGGCAAATGCAGTGACCCAGCACCAGCTGACGGAGCACATCACACCTCCCTCTGACTCTACTCCTCCCTTCCTATTTACTCCTGGCCCTTGGCAAATCAGATCAAAGTCTCTGTCTTATCAGAGAGGAAATCCAACACTGTCTCAAGGAACCAAGGAAACAATTCAACAATTACTTCTCTCAAAGCAATAAGGTTGCTCTATATTCTCAGAGGAGCATTTTAGCTCTCTGCTCACTTGCAACTCCCAGAGAACATTTAGTCACCGGCTCTCTTTGGAAGCCATTGCTCTAATGAGGACTTGGCCCTTACAGCACTGACTCAGACACATGAGGCCCCCCTGGCTGATGTGCCCTAGATTTTGAATGTCCTTCCCAGTACATGCTTCATCACTGAGAGCCCACTTATTGCAGAGACGAACGCATTTGCACTCATTGCACAGCTGCAGGCAAAGTCAAGGCGTTGGAAAACGCAGAAGGCCAGCTCTTTGCAGTGCGTGTCTTGGGTATGACCTCAATCACAGCAACAAAGCCCACCAAGCAACAAAGTCAGGCAAATTTCACCTAAGTCCTGCTACTCTAATTGTACTGATTTGGGCATACAGCTAAAGAAATTCTGTTTTAAAGTCTCAGTCTTGATGTCACAAATACTAAACACCACATATTTATGTCAGCGTAATAGGGCTTAAAAGGCATCTACGGGTAATCTTTGCCTAAATATCTACAATTTTCACCCTGAAATACTGACGGTAGTGGGTTTTAAGCTTCCTAGCCCATCTTCATTCTTTTCTCCTTTGCTATTTTTCTTTATAAGCTAAGTTCTCACCTCACTCCCAGACTCTGTCACCTTGTGCAAGTCACTTCATTTTCTTCTGCTGAAAACTGTTCACCTACAAAGTGAAAATAACAGATCCCACTTTATGGAGTTAGCGGAAGATGGGAGTGTATGAAGTCATGGAAAATGCCTCAGAGCTGGAGAAAGCCAGTGCCAGACTCATGGACTATATTGAAAGCACCACACAGTAGTAAAAAGTTTCAGGATACTAAAATTTCAACATTATATGCCAAGTATTTAGTAAGCATCAGCTATTATTATTTAGTAAGCTTCAGGTATTATTATTAATCAAAGGCACAGCTGGAGCAGATTATAGCTATCTCAACTGTCAACATACTTATCACATTTGGATCTTTTCATTAGTGATGTTGCAAATCCTTAACTTCACTTAAACTTTCCCTCTCTCTGTGACTTCATTCTTCAAGTTCCTATGGGTTTGTGTCTATCCTCTGTCTCCAATCTCTTTCATGCAAAATTATCCCCAGTGGCTCCTCTTAGCACCCTTCACAAAGGTAAGTCATCACAGAAGTGGAGGAGAGCTACCCAAGGCACGTGCTGGCAGGAGACCTCTGGGCTAGCAAAGGAGCAGAGATGTGGGTGCACCCTTGTCTGAGCTCAGTCTTTCTTCTGTCCTAGTGTGGCTTAAAGAGATATTGAAGCATCGTTTTCATTATAATCACGTGCCATCAACTAGGTAGCAAGCTTGGCATGTGTTGTGCTCCCTCTTATCTTTCTTGGGCAAGCTCATAAAGACCAGAGTGGAAGAACTGTTTAGCAAACAAGGAAGCCCCCCGAAAGTGCCCAAAGGGCATCAATGGGATGTGTTCATCCTACGTTCTAACTGGGTCCTTGGAGGGCAGCAGACCACATACCGCTTATGCCCTTGGTTCTCCTTATCCACACTGTACTCATACACCATCTTCAGACTCCTCACCGTCCCCTTAGATTCTGTGTAACAACATGGCCTTCTTTTCCTTTAAATTCAAATTGCTGCTGAACCAAGGCACCTTGGTTCACATTGATGTGAGATTAATCTGAGCATTGCATTTGGATCTGCAGTGGTTGCTTATAGGACAACACATGAGGGAGAAATCACATTCTAGCATTCAAAGCTTCTTAGAAGTTTTTAAGCCCTGGCTTCTCTGATTGCCTACGCACACTATATGCCCTGGAAATGCTAGAGTGATCTCTCTCTAAGTTTTGCAATATCATTTCCATGAGAAATTTACTCTTCCATCTCTCACTCATTTTCTGCACCAAATTCTCATTCCTCCATGACCACAATCACCGTTTCCTTGCACACTCACAAAAAGGCATGATCTCTTCTTCAGCAAACATATACTACTGTGGTGTGGTACACATCTCCTTGGGCCCTTATTCTACCTTGCTCTATCCTGTAATGCTTGTTGAGCCATTAAACTATGTTTGCCTTCTTGCTAAAGACTGTAATTATGCCCCCTGTCATACCTAGAGCAGAGCTTGGGAAGCTGGAAGCACTAATAAAAGTACTTTGTATAAACTTGAATTTAAAATTTCATTGTGGAGAAATATCCTATTGCCTTACTTATATCTTGGGATTCAAATTTTATTATTATCAGTCTACTATTTATTAGATGTTTATTACTGATAATGATGAATGTCCTTAGCAGGCTACGTCTTTTCGGCTTTCTGTACATAAACATAGTACAAAAAGACACAGAGACAGAGAGAGAGGCTGGAAGGGGAAAAGTGGGTGGGGAGAAGAAGAAAGGGGAGGAGACAGAAAATGGAGTCACAGGCATGAAATTCACCACTTCGAGATGAAGCTTCCAGTGCCTCCTACTTGGCCCTGATGTCCATGACTTTGGTCTGGAAACACTGTTCTAGGTTGACAAGCATAATGGACAAGGCTATGGCGCCAATACAACAAAATGAAAACCTAGAAGGAAAGATTCCATTATCCCTCTTGGGGACCCTACTTCTCAGTTGTCCTTCAGCTTAACCCTGCGCGATTTTCATCCTTGCTGGGATCCCAAGGTGCCCTTTGGCTTCATGCTTTGGAAACTTAAAGCCCTGTGTGAGGAAGTGGAGCCTGGTAAAAGGTGACCAGGTGCTAGGGACAAAAGCACTCAGCCACTGCATGAATCCTTCAGTAGGTTAATACTGCCATGGCATGACAGTGGTTAAAAGAGTGAAAATTCCTCAAAAAGCTTGACACAGTTATTCCCCAATTGGTCATTTTCCCAGAAGAATTAAAATCATACCACAACAAGGGGCCAGGGAGATAGCTCAATAGAATAAGCACTTGCCTGGCAAGCTCAAGGGCCTGAGTTCAATCCCCAGTTCTGCTAAAAAAAAATAAAAATTAAAAAAAAAAATTAATAAATAAATAATAAAAATAAAATTATACCACAGCAATATATGTGTACCGAGTTTATAGCATCACAATTTGTCATTGCTAAATCTTAGAAATAACCCAAATACCCATCATCCAAGAAATAGATAAAAAGATGTGGCATTTTTATACAATAGAGTATTACTCAGCTATAAGGAAAAATAAACTAATGGCCTTTATAGGTTAATGGACGCAACTAGAGACCATACTCACAAGTGAAATAAATTGGACTTGCATTTGTAAACGTTGTATTTTTTCCCTTAGTGTAAGAAAGTGAAAAAGTGAATAAAATTCAAAAGGTACAATAGATACTGTGAAAGGAGAACTGCTCAACAGGAAAGAACAAGGTAGCTAAGATGGTTGTACTACTAATTTCTGTTAGTTCCTTGGAAGGGCCAGTGAGTGCTTACCCTGTGTGATCAGTTTGTATGTTAATATCTGGCAATCTGAGCAACTAATTTGAAGATAACAATATACAATATAATAACATTGTTAATTTCCTATCATCTGTTATTGAAGTTATGTATCATTTCTATTCTTTTTCTTTCTTTCTCTCTTTAAAAACAAAAAGTCTTTTCCTCATGCTGTCTCTTTGGCACATGTTCATCTGTTCTTTTACCTCTGCCATATTAAGATGTAACAAGCAGGTCCTTGCCAGAGACCTGTGCCTGATGCCAGACTCCCCAGCCTCTAGACAAATGAGATGTAGGCTTGGTTTCTCCATAAATCTCCCAGGTTGTGGCATTCTGTTCTAGCAGAAGAAGAACAATAGCCATGCCCCATGGACGTTAATGTCCTGTGTCCTTTCATTGTAAATAATTGACAAAGGCAAAACAATAAAATTAGGCTTAGTAATAAAAAGCTAAGAATCTTGAGACAAAATACATTTCTATTTATCCTCCTGACACTCTGATTTTGGTCTCCTTGGTTTCCTCATTTTGGGCCTAGACCTCTTAATGCCCTCAGGTCAAAAAGTTAAAAGAAATGAAAAAGTGATCACTAAAAAGTGCAAATGGACACAAGGGTTTTGTAGTTTATATTTTCATATAAACCCATTTTCATATAACCCAGCATATCACAATGAACAGAAAGCTTGCAATACAAACAACATAACAAACAAAATTCATTTCTTTTCAGGTCTTTTTAAAAAACATTAAGTCATTGAGCAGTAGTAGCCCTTAAATTGGAAAGATGGTGGAAGAAGAGCAAAGAAAAAAGGTACCTTTGGTTCCAGAAAATCTCCTGAAAAAGAGGAAGGCCTATCAAGCCCTCAAAGCTACGCAGGCAAAGCAGGCACTTTTGGCGAGAGAGAGAGAGAGAGAGAGAGAGAGAGAGAGAGAGAGAGAGGAAGGTAAAAGAAATCAGATTTTAAGTGACTAGAATCTTTCCTTCATGATCCCTGGTGACAGCGGCGTGATGGGGTGCAAGTGAAATGACTAGAAGTGAAACCTCAGGCTTTGGAAGCACCCGATGAACATTCCTTGGCCTTTGTTGTCTGCCTCCAAAGTATCAACGGGGTGAGTTCACTAGTACAGAAGACCATTGCAAGACTTCGCCTGAAGAAGTTGTTCAGTGGTGTCTTTGTTAAAGTCACCCCCCAAACTCTCAAAATGTTGCAGATAGTGGAGCCTTATGTGACCTGGGGATTTCCAAATCTGAAGTCTGTCCAGGAACTCATTTTGAAACGTGGACAGGGCAAGGTCAAGAGTAAGACCTTCCCACTGAGAGACAACACTGTGATCAAGGAGCACATGGCCAAGTTTGGTGTCATTTGCCTGGAAGACCTCATGCACGAAATCGCCTTCCCAGGGGCACACTTCCAGGAGATTGCCTGCTTCTTGCGCCCCTTCCACCTGTCTGTGGCCCAGCACGCTACCAAGAACAGTGTGAGCTTTGTCAAGGAGATGGGCTCCCCTGGCTATCGGGGGGGAGCGCATCAACCAGCTCATCTGCCAGTTGAACTAGCTCCAGAGACTGAAAGGAAGTACGAGGGAATCAGCGTGGCAGGCACCTCTCAGCACCGCCCAGTTTCCAGGAAGAGTTCCACTGTTTCCCAACACTTCAGGCTGAAATCAACACTTGCTGTGGAGGAAGAGGTCCTCTTTTGTCACACTTCTGTCCTGGGACTCACTGTTGGTGAATGAGTAACCTAAGGAGGGTAGGAGACTCCCGTCCGAAAGACTTGGAGCAGTGGACCTAGCCCAGAGGCGTACTTGAGTCTGAAGGAGCCCCAGGGCTTTCTTTGGAAAAGACAAAGAACAATTACAGCTGTCTCCGCCAGGAGTCCAAGTTCCACCTTTGGGTGATACAGCTTTGTGAGGTCTCACACTTGCCTGGCTCAGGTGGCTTTTGTACCTTGGCTGCTTTCCTATCTTGGCTGCTTTTCTCTACCTCAAAATTTGGGAAGGCAGCCAGGCATGGTGGCATGTGCCTATAAGCTGACACTGGGCAGTGTGAGGCAGGAGGGTCACAGGTTGAGGTCACCTGGGCTACAAGATGAGTTCAAAGCCTACCTGGACTGCATAGTGCAACCTTGTTTCAAAAAGACATAAATAAAATAAGAATTCAGGAAAGGAAATAAAAATAAAAAGAATAAAAAATATTAAGTTATTGAACCATGAGGAACAAAAAAAAAAAAGAGGAAAGAAACTAAAAGAAGGTAGGAGGAAGACAGAAAAGAAGGAAAGAGATAAGAAAACTCTGACATCAGAAGAACTAGCCCAAAGGGTGTTTTATAACTAAGTAAATTGAAAGAGCCAGGAGAAGACTTGGCAGTACCTGTCAAAGGCCAGAGTTGAGTGTATCTAAAAAAAAAAAAAATATCACGACAAATTTTCACATTGAAAACCTCCAATAGGGCCAGCCAAATAGCAGAGTGGATTAAAGTACCCGCAAGCAGGCCCAGGGGCCAGGGGTTTGATCCCTGGGTCTACCATGCTGGGTATACTGAGATGGCAATTGAGCCTGATCATGGTGGCACACACCTATAATCCCAGCTCTTGGTAGGCTGTGAACAGGCAGATCCCTACAAGTCTGCTCTAGAAGTGAGACCCTCCCTTAAAATACAAAAAAAGAAAGAAAGAAAGAAAGAAAGAAAGAAAGAAAGAAAGAAAGAAAGAAGAAAAGCTCCAATAAAGCCCTGTGAAATGACCCAGCATGCACTCATCACGATTTACATCGTTCCTGACCTTACAGTCATGGACCTGTTGATCATTTCAGGCATGACATCTGTCCATGTTCAATGACCACAAGGCGAGGCGTCTTGGGTAGCATTTTTCCTTCCCAGCAGGGCACATATCTGTCTGAGAACAAAGGGCCAAGGTCGGGTTGAGGAATGGCACTCAGACACTGCGAGACAAAATTTTTTAAAGAATATCAGTGAGAGGCTGAGGCAGGAGGATTGTTGTGAGTTCGAGACCAGCCTGGGCTACAAAAGTGAGCTCAGGACCAGCCTCAACTGCATAGCGAGACCCTGTCTCAAAAAGACAAAAAAAAAAAAAGAATATCAGTGAGACAAGCTTCACTGGTAGCACACTGCAATTGCAAAACCTTTGACTGTGTATGTATCTGCTTC
>PVJA010043761.1:0-16584 GCA_004027025.1 Myocastor coypus | reverse complement strand
GAGAGAGAGAGAGAGAGAGAGAGAGAGAGAGAGAGAGAGAGAGAGAGAGAGAGAGAGAAGCCCAGCACTTGGGAGGAGGATCTTTGAGAGTTTGACACTAGTCTGGGTGACAAAGTGAACTTAAGGGCAGCCTGAACTGAAAAACTCAAGAAAAAGGAGGAGAAGGTATTTACATAAAAGAGTTCATAAAGAAATTCATGACCATCAAACCGGCACTCAATTAAACCGGTTTAAAAGTGCAGACAATGAATCCATCAATAACACAAACAACAATAATAAAAACTGTAATGGAGGGGTTGGGGAGATAGCTCCAAGCCACAAGTGCCTGCCTGGCAAGTGCAAGGTCGTGAGTTTGAACACTGGTCCCGAAAAAACAAACAAAACAAAACAAAACTGTAATGGAATGAAGGATGCGTAGCTAAGCAGAAGGGGGAAAAGTCAAATCAGCAACAGTAAAATAATGCAAGAACAGAGAAAAGTCAGTACCTTACAGAAACAACTGTTGATGTGAATGGTCTCAGTTTCCCAAGAATAAGACATAGGTCAGCAGACTATATCATAAAGCAAAACGCAACAGTATCTGTACACAAGAAACACACTTAAGTAAAAAGATATTCACAGGCGGTGCGTGTCTGTAATCCTAGCAGTCAGGACTATGAGGCAGGAGGATCACTGTGAGTTCAAGACCAGCCTGGGCCACAAAGTAAGTTCAACACTGTCTCAAAAATACAAAAGAGAAAAATTAAAAATAACATAAAAATATGTTCACAGACTAAAAGTCAAAAGATGAAAATCACTATTTTCAGAAAATGTGGGTTTAAAGTTGATCAGATAAGCCAAAAAGATCATTACATATTAACTAGGGGAATAATTCTACAGAAAGAAATAACAATTATAGATATGTCTGCACTGAACACTGATGTACTGAACTTATAAAGCAAACACTACTGGACACAAAGATCAGATAATCATAAACACAATTATAGTACAGAACCCACATATCCAATATCACAACTAGATCAACTAGATAAAAAGTCAAAAAAGAAATATCAGAGGGGCTGGCCAACTAGCTCAGTGGATTAAAGTTCCTGCAAGCGGGCACAGGGGCTGGGGTTTTGATCCCTGGGCCTGCTATGCTGGCCCTGCTCCTGGGGCACACTGAGCTGGCAATTGAGACTGGGCATGGTGGTGCATGCCTATAATCCCAGCTCTTGGGAGGCTGTGAACAGGTGGATCACCATGAGTCTGATCTAGTAGTGAGATCCTGTGGACTCTTCCCTAACAATACAAAAAAAAGAAAGATCAGACTTGACTCACACCTTCACACAAATGGATTTCATAAATGTCTATAAAATGTACAATCTAACAGTAACAAAATATACATTCCCAGTAGCACATGAAATTTTTTGCAAAATAGACCATATACTTATAAAGAGGCTTAAATAAATAGAAATGAATTAAAATTATTCCATCTACATCATCACATCAGAATCCAAAAAATGGGAATCAATGGCAAAAGAAGCTACAAAAATTATCTAGGCATGGAGTTATCTGGTAATCTTAGCAGTCAGAAGCCTATGGCAGGACTTTTGCCTCAAGTTCTAGACCAGCCTGGGCTACATAGAGAGCTCGAGGCCAGGCTGAAATTCACAGTAAGACTCTCAAGAAAAGAAAAGAAAAAAACCTACAAGAATTATGCAAACACATTGAATTAAATAATATAGTTTTGAATAATTGATGGTCATAGAAGAAATCGAGGAAGAAATCCAGACAGCTGCCAGAATCAAACAGCAGTGTACAACATATTAGAACCTATGTTACACCATGTTCACACTCATAAAAACAAGAACAATGACCAATAATACAAAAACAAATGACTTTAAAAAAAAGAGAGAATGAAAATTAAAAAGACAAAAAAAAAGAAAAGAAGACAAGAGAGGGCCCAGCAGGATGGCTCAGTGGTCTAAAGCGCCTGCTTGGGAAAGCTTAGGCGGCTGCAGGGACCGCGGTTTGATCCCTGGCTCCCCATGCTGCACCAGCCCTGCCCTCAGGGCAGGCTGAGCTGGCCATAAAAATAAACAAACAAACAAAAGTTCTGAAACAAGAAAAGCAAAAGAAATTGTGGTCCCAGAACAGCAAATTGAAAAGCTTTTATAATACCTTACTATTACCAGTTAAGTTCAAACTCTTAGATGTTCCCTCTATCTCTCTTCTAGTACCAGTGGATAACTTCTTCACCTTTAAAAGAATCATCTAAAACTGCTAAACAGAAAAAGAAAACTATAATTCTAGGAAATAGTCGAAAAGGCAAAGCTACTATTAGAACTGGTAACTCTCGGGGCCCGGCGAGATGGCTCAGTGGTCTAAAGCCCCTGCTTTGGGGGTGGCTGCAGGGACCGCGGTTCGATTCCTGGGCACCACATGCTGCGCCAGCCCTGCCATGAGGGCAGGCTGAGCCGGCCATGAAAATAAATAAATAAACAAAAGTTCTGAAACAAGAAAAAAATATAATAAAATAAAATTATATAAAAAAAAAAAAAAGAATTGGTAACTCTCCCTCACTCGTCTTTTTAATGCTGCCGAACTGTATGCCAGTCATGGATTCCAGTATTTTAAAACCTTTTCTTATTGGCAGTAACAACTGGGTTTTGTGTGTGCTTTTCTGGAACTGGGAGTTGAATTTAGGACCTTGCACTTGCCAAGCAGGCTCTTGAGCCACTGAGCTGTCTCCCTGGCTCCCCAAAACTGATATTGACTGCATGCATGTTGTAATATATAATTGTTCTGATACAGCTCATGAGAATTTAAAGAATGTAGAAATAGTAAGTGAATCATTGGAGAATGAATCCTGGAATTTCCATTTTTAAAATTAACTATTTTTTCATAAGGTGTTCATCATTTTGAATGTTTCCTGGTTGCTTTTGCAGTTGAAATTTGCAATGTCCTTCCGTTGTAGTTTTAGCTGTGTTTTTGACTGATGTTTCCCCTCCCTGGTGATAGGGTTTGACACTGGGCCTCACACTTGTGAGACAAGTGTTCTACCACTGAGCTATGTCTATAGCCTGACGATTTTTCTTAAATGAATAACACTGTTTTCCTAAAGTTATAAGAAACAAAATTTGTTTCCAGTTCAATTTTTCCCCCTTATTTTTTCCTTGTTCCTTGAAAATTCTCTCTCTCTCTCTCTCTCTCTCTCTCTATATATATATATATATATATATATATATATATATATATATATTAGTAAGGGTCTCTCTACATAGATCGCCTGTGTTCAGCCTCCCAAGAGCTAGGATTATGAGTGCATGCCACCATGTCCAGTCTGTCTCAGCACACCTAGGGGCAGCTACTCTCTGCCTAAGCATGCACTTCAGTCCACTAAGCTATCTGGCTGGCCTTTCCTTGCAAATTCTTAACCAGAGTTATTGGATAACACCTTGCTCTTTCATTGATGGAAAAATCTTTAAAATCCATATAGTCCTTTAAAAATGAGACTGCAAGCCAGGCATGGTGGTGCACACCTGTAATCCCAGTACTCAAGAGGCTGAGGCAGGAGGATCATTGTGAGTTCAAGACCAGTTTGGGCTACAAAGTGAGCTGAAGGCCAGCCTGGACTGCATAGTGAGACCCTTTCTCAAAAAGACGTTAATAAAAAAAAGAAAGAAATGCTGGAGACAAATCTATTAATCTTAGGTGGAGCCGGGTGTGGTGGCGCATGCCTGTAATCCCAGCACTTGGGAGGCTGAGGCAGGAGGATCGGTGCGAGTTCGAGACCAGCCTGGGCTACAAAAGTGAGCTCAAGGCCAGCCTGAGCTGCATAGTGAGACCCTGTCTCAAAAAGACAAAAAAAAAAAAAAATCTTAGGTGGAATATTTTAGAAATAGTTTCTAAATATTTGTTATTGCATGTATTGAGTCTTTAAAATAATAGTTAATCTAGAGTTTAAAAATGTAATTTTGTGACCCAGAATATTGGGGAAAGGTCTTTTAACACTAGTAGTACAAATTTCAAATTCTTTGAATATTTGATATAATTTATACTAATTTTTATGTTGATTTTAAAGAGTTCGTAGTCTTTACTCATTAAAACACAATACGTTTGTCACAGATTACCTCTTTAGGGGGTAAAATGGGTGATAGTGGAATAAATTTATCCAAATGTAATATGAAAGTGACATTTTCTTGTAACAACTTTGAATTTTGAAAGAGTAAAACCATAAAGACTACAAGACACAAAATAATCTTTATGATGTTTATAATCTGCCAATTTTTTAGAAGAAAGTTTATGATGACTATATATCAGATACTTCAAAATCACTGAATGGGTAATGACACTCTTATTTGGGTGCTATCTGCATTTAAAAAGGTGATTTGACTTAATTTCATGTTAAATGCAAACATGAAAATTTTTATTTTGCATATATTCTATTGCAACTTTAGAAAAATTCATTGTTTTGATGATTTTTGTTTAGATTTTTTTTTGTTTAGATTTTGTAAAGTTATTACATTAATATAACATTGGAAATATACATAGGAGCCACCTTAGTTCCACTGTCCTGTCAGATTATACTTAAGTTATTTTTCTCTTCCTGTGATCTAAATAACAATCTCACATAGCTTAAATATAATTCTCCTTTTTAAATTCATACTGAGTTAAAGCTTTATATGATTTAGATATGCCTTGCAATACATTGGCATGGATTCTTTGGTTCATCGGTCAATATTTTGAACTATAGTGAAAAATTGGAAAAAACCTAAATATTACATTATTTTTTTAAATCTTTCCAAAAACTTCAAAAATATACTTTCTTGTTTTTAATTTATAGGTATGTGACTGTGACTCACCAGTAACTGACTTATTTATAGTAAATAATTATCAAGTTATTAAATAGTATTTGGGTATTAAATTGAAGAAAGCATAGCCTATGTCTACCAATTTGTATTTCAGAAGAGTAGTATTTTATTAATTGATCTCTTTTTAAAATTTATTTTAATTAGTTAATTTATTTATGTTATAACTGGCTTAGCCTGCCCTGGGGGTGGGGCTGGTGCAACATGTGTGGTGCCGGGAATTGATCTGCAGTCCCTGTGGTTGCCTAAGCAGGTGCTTTAGACCACTGAGCTATCTCGCCAGCCCTAGTTGATCTTACAACATACACAAATTCATATTTATGGTGTCACTGTTACTAAAAGTTCACATCATATGCTAGACTTCTTTAAAGATATTCCATTTTAGTAGAAATTCTGTAATTTTAGTAGCTGATATGTAAGGAAATGGAAATGAAGTTGGCAAGCTCACTGATCAATTTTAAGAATAAAAATTACAATTTTAATTTTAAGAGTAATAAGAATACTTCTTGGACTTCTTTATTTTGGATTTGCATCAGTTATTTGGAGACATAGAGGTAAACTAAATTAGTATATTGGCTATTATAGTTAGATTTCACAGGGTTTGGATATTTTGTGTAAATCATGTCATGTTCATGTTGTAGTGATGTGTGCAGACAAGAGAAACTTTCATTAAATTTGTTTTCATCGCTTAATATGTTTAATTCTTTGTTTCAATTAAAAGTGTTTGTATTATTTTCTGAAAACATATGCACACAAATATTTTTTGTATGAAGATTGTTAAACAAAAATGGAATAGCACAAGATGAGCAGAGGTCATACATATCTTAAGAGACATGTAAATATATATCTAGAGAAATTGCATAGGGATGTGTTTGTTTTTGCCGCATTATATTTTAGGTACCGTCCTAATCTGCCCAAGTAGATCTTATATAGTAAAGTAAATAAGAAGGATAAGTATAACCATTTAGTTAAACCTATATTCAGTAATATTAAAGATACTGAAATGCAAGTTTTAATAATATGGTTTGAAAATATTTCGTATAAAGTTACTTGACTCACTTGTGTTAAAAAAAAAAAAGCACGGGGTCTCTCTCATAAATCTCCTTTTATCCAGTAGGTTTTACTTGTTTCATTTGCATTTTCTATAAAGTCAAATGAGCACCTAAGGTCAACAGGCCTAGAGAGTAACATTGACTTACCTACCTACCATCTAGTCACTTTAAGTATTTTAATGGTTTTCACATAGTAAAGTTACTGTTGAAATTTTGTTCTAATTCAGGTCTGCTTGCAGATGTCCTAGGTATATGTGGATCTATCTGCCTTAGAGATTCAGAAATGTCAAACATGTTCTTAGATTCAGTGAACAGAATATTTCTGTGCATGGTGTAATATCTTTCCTTCATTCAAATATAATTTTATTTATTTTTGCATGTTCTACACATGTGATGCAGTCAACTTACATTTTAGTTAAAATAATTACTTACACTGTAAAAACTTAACATTTTGCTGACCTGTTTACAAATGGGTCCATTTTAATGGCCTAATTTCATTGCCATCTGTATTCTTTTAAGAATATGCACAATGGTAATCTGTAGATCTTTAGTGTTCATGATTTCTTGCTCTCAACACTTTCCCCAACATAGGATTGGCCACCAAGAAACCCACAGATAGCAGAAGAAAACACACACCTGGTAAAGAAAGCTATGCTCCTGAAGCTCTTCCTCCTGGGGTTTCTAGTTTCTTGCCCTGGCGTACTGCAGAGCGTGCTAAGAGAAGCAGGTAGAATATTTTAGTCATCCACCATTACTTTATTTTCAAACTTGTGTTATATAGAAGTTTCATGGTTGTTTCTATAAGGTGGGAAAGACTCAAGGCTTCTACCTAAAGAACCTTTTAAGGGGCAAAAAAAAAAAAAAAAGAGAGAGAGAATTAATAGGAGCTTCAAGTGACCTTGTTAGTGTCACAGAAGTTGTAACTTTGGGAGACAGCAGGAAACTGGAAATCATCTTCAGTTGCACAGGTGAGGAAAGTTTTGGTGAAAGATGTATAGTTGGGCTGACCCTACAGGATGGAAGTAGGAATTTTCATATAGGAATGAGGACAAGGACATTATGTAAACATGAGAAATAGCTTAGTGTCGATTGGGTAAGAAGTATGAATTAACCTAAGTCAGCTTGCCTAATTCTCATTTTAATGAATCATATTTAGTGAATCAAATGACTACTTTTGGCTCATTACCCACAGTATAACTGCACAAGGGAATTTTTATCAAAGGAGTTTATTTTTAATTATTGAACTATAATTTATGGCTTGTTGGTTAACTAGATTACTGTAGTTTTTTATTGACTGAGTAGGGATTATTCAAGAAATTAAGGATTGATAGTTGCTTAAGATAACAGTTGAGCCGGGCGTGGTGGCGCACGCCTGTAATCCCAGCACTCGGGAGGCTGAGGCAGGAGGATCAGTGCGAGTTCGAGACCAACCTGGGCTACAAAAGTGAGCTCAAGGCCAGCCTGAACTGCACAGTGAGACCCTGTCTCAAAAAGACAAAAAAAAAAAAAAAAAAAAAAGATAACAGTTGATTTGAAATAGGACTAGAGATAGTGACTGTGTAAAACATCTGTTAAATTGCTGTGCATAATCTATATTAGGCAACTTAACTTTTTTCCACAAATGGTAAATGTAAATTACTATTGAATAACCTAGTGCCAAGGTCCCAGTTTTACCATTTTATGGTTTCATATCTTCTTAGGACACTTACTGATCTGTGGTCCGTCATAATTACAGGAATTGTAAATTAGAGAATCTAGCTAAAGAAGTTAGATGGGAAAGCTCAGTCATGCTGTACATAGGAGCTGCATGTGTCTCAGAGTGGCCACAAAGCTGTTCTGCTGAAGACCGTTTCATTTTTGCCATAATAAAGCCTTCTAAACTCTCATTTTATGTTATTTCTTTACACAGTTTTATATGGATTGTGTACATAACACTAATAAATGTTAATTGATGGTATACTGACATTGAAATATGACTTAATTTATTGGTATCTCTTTAGGGATTTTCCATTAGTCAAAACTTGAGATATAGCTCATCAGCTGCAAGTGTGTGTTTATTGTACTTACAACATGTAGAAAGTTGGAACAGAAAAGATGGAGAGTCACTGTATGTGCTGTTTATTTATCTGTCTATCTATTATACTTGTCTAAGACAAGTTCTTGCTATGTAGTTCAGGCTGGCTTTGACTCACAGTGATCCTCCTGTCTCAGCCTCCCTAATGCTGGGATTACAGATGTGCTCCACTACACTTGGCATTCTGTGCTCTTTAAACTGGTTAGAGTCAGACAGAAAATATCCCCATCCCCCTTAAGTAACCCTGTCTAAAACTTCCAGGTTGCTCTCAATGCTAGAGTGTAAACATGTGGATAGGGTTGTACTGGAGGCCTTGCGCTTTCACCTATACACAAGGAAGCATTTTCCAGTCGGCTGTTGCCTAGGAAAATGAATTTGACCATTTATGTCCTGGCACACGGAGCTGCCTGCATCACACTCAGAAACTCCCAAATTTGAAGGAATGCTCCTTTTGGTATTCCTATGCATATGTAAATTTCAGATTCTAGTGCCAGAACAAAGCAGCAGGGGCCAGAGCCTGTTTCCCTGTTTTTTACAGAGCCTTTCCTCTCCCTTCCAGAATACACACACTCCCATTCTCTGCCCCTAGGCTTGGAGCAGCTCACCCTGGCAGGATGAGTTCTCCCAGGGCTTGGGTCCTTTCATGCAGATTGGACTGCATAAGGAGCACTCTGGTCACACTGCTGCTGCACTGTTCCCATCCTGAGGGTTTTCTGCTTTTTAGGCCTCCCCCATTTCCCCCCACCCTCCCTGTACCTGGGATTGAATTCAAGACCTTGTGCTTGCCAGGCAGTCATTTTTGCCCTTGAGCTATCTCCCCAGCTTGAGGTTTTCATATAACACAGGGTTTCCTGCTTATGGTAGAAATCACACCAGTGACTTGTTCTTTCCAGTTACTGAAACCCAGAACTTTTTGTTCTAAATTTGTTTGAGATTGTGCTGTAATTCCAGCACTCAGGAGAGTGAGGCAGGAAGATTCCTGCAAGTTTAAGGCCAGCTACAAAGTGAATTGAAGGCCAGCTTGAACTGCATAGTGAAATCCTGCCTCAAAAAGTCAAAACAATAAAAAACAATGAAGTGTTAATAAAGAAGCACATGTGTAAACAACACATTTTAAAAAAATTCCATTCTATTTCAGTTTACCACCAGCACTACCTTGTGGTACTGGGGACTGAATCCTGAGCCTTCATACTGAGCTACATTCTCATCCCTTTTTAAAAATTTTGAGATGAAACCCTTGCAAGTCACTAAATTGGCCCTCACTGGGCTCAAACTTGCCATCCTCCTACTTCAGCTGTCCTGAGTAGCTGGGATTACCAGTATGTACCACCATGCCTGGTTTATTATTAAAAAAATTTTTATCTGTCCTTACCAATTTTTCATCCTAAAAATTATACTTCTAGACTTCTCATGTCTGATACTGAAGAATATATTTCTCTTATGCACTATAAAATTTACTTGAGAAAAATGTTCTGACTTCTCACTTCATTTATGTGAAATAAACTTAATAAATTAGCGTACCATTCCAAATACAGCTGTACCTATATATGTCAGAATACTGTACAAGTAACAGCAAAAATCAGTGCTGTTTTACTACATTGTTTTAGGCTAAGCATTAGTAAAAGATACATCCAATGACTTTTGGTTCAGAATGAGTACTTTGAGTAGCTGCCTAGTAATAGGTGATGATTGGTTTCTGTCACTGCTTACACAATCTTGTCTTTAAGTCATCAGGTTTTCCTTTCACTGTGACACTAGAGAGAGTGTTTCATCCTCACAATGTGAAGAGATAGATGATTCCTCAAAAAGTCTCCATGAAATGCCAGAGAAAACCAGTGTAAAACAGAAGCATTACAGGTACAAAACTGTCACTCTTAAGACAGGGAAGGTGATAATACATCTAAGACCACGGTGGGTTTTTGGATGCGTGATTGTGAGATGACCCTGGCAGCTGGCTTGGGGATTCTGACTGTCCCTCTCCTACCTAATTCCTGTTCCCTGAAATGGTGCTATCTTAAAACAAGATGAGAAAAGGATGTGTGAACTCTATGAAATAAAATCAAAATGTCACCAGTAAAATGGTTTTCTTTTCCTAGAACCATAGGATATTAGAAGAACCTTAATGATCATGAAACAGATTCAAAGAGATGACTTTGCTGTAAGCAACTGATTCAGTTTTCCTTTTCAATGGACTGGAAATGGACAGTTCTAGCCACCTTTCTTATTATGTAAGAGAAAGATAGCTTTGTTTTTTATAAAACTAAAATTGGAAAAAAGGTTTTCATGTGACATTCTCTTTTCAAAAACAAAGTTGAGAAGATATACTATATTACTTAATTAACTTAACAGAGACAAAGAAAAAATGGTTTTTGTAACAAATTTGTGACCTTAAAAATATGAGTTTTATTTTATTTCAACTTTAATGCAGAGCTGATAAATTGTAATAAAGAAAATACCATTCTGGGAAGTCTTGTCTCTTTTTCACATTTTCCAGAGACCACAACCTGTAGGTGTTTTCCTGCAGGTTGCATATCCTTTATGCAAAGTGCTTGGGACCAAAAGTATTTCCAGAACTTTTCTAATATTCAACATATGTAAATTTTTCATTATAATATATATTATATATTAATGAGACATCATAGGGACGAGGCGTGAGTCAAACTTGAAAAAGACTTACTCCTCATGCAGATCTTAAACACAGCCTGAAGGCAGTCTGCAGCATTTCAGGGGTTCCTGCGTGCTGGCTGCCACCTCCCGCTATATCATCATGTTGGTACCCAAGAAGTTTTAGACTTTGGAGCATTTTTTTATTTCAGATTTAACATTAGGGACATTTCATCTGTGTTAGAAGTATTAGAGGTAATGGAGGGATAGAGGTTAGGAAATTACCAAAAACAAAGCAAAAGAAAAATTTGCTATACTAAGAGAAAATGTGAGGCTTCAAGTGAACAGAGCTGGGCTTTCCATGTGTTGAGCAAAATGAATGAAAATGGGCACACAAAACTAGGCCTCTTCATTGTAAAGCTTCAAGATATTGAGACTTGAGATAACTCTCAGAAAGAAAATGCTGTTCACTTTTCTAAGAAGAAGTAAAAATCATGCTGTGTCATGCTTCTGTCATCCATCAACTATTGTGGTCCCAGTGGGCACTGAAAAGGTGCTTCACAAGCTTCAGAGGCAAACCATTTTGCATGTAGGGTTTTGTGTGGAGCAGAACTATGGGTGCTAAGTAGAGACTAAACAGTATACTTCTACATTAACAAACTTGGAAATTTGCTTCCTATGCAGTGCCTTCTCTCTGAAGTTATAATCCAGCAAAATGATAGAATAAACCAGTAAGATCAGGGTATTCAGAGGGCAGCCAGTCTAGATTTGAGAAGTTTCTGCTGATGGTGTGATAGGGAGCTTTAATAAATCTTGAAGCATACTAGTAGACATTAGGGACTAACAGAAGACGGGGAGAGGGAGACAGGAAGGGAGTCCAATTCCAGAGAGGAGAAAAGCTCTTTTGCTGTAAACATAAAGCAATCTAAATAAGAGTGGGTGGGGGAATTTTTAAGCTGTAGCTGGTCTGTGATGGAGAAGAGTTCACTTGAACTTGGCACAAGAATGTCCCCTTTTCAGTAGCATAGTGATGGATGACCACTGAGCTAATCTGTATGAACCAGAACACCTTTTAGTAGTGTAAGGAGGTGCTGTACAACAGGCCAAGGGGTTATAACTAGAACAAAAGGGACAAGTTAGAGTATGTCGTTGGCCTGCGTTCCACAGAAACTAGAAAGAGGCATGTTCTATACATACAGAGATAGCATCGCTGTATTCATTTAATCAAAGTAATGGAAACGATGTCTTAGTTGCCAAATTTTATTGCTAACCTCCATATAACATAATCACTAACTTCTGTGAACTTTTTATTTTGTTTTTTTGCATAATTCTTGTAACTTTGTGCAGTAGATGTCAGTATTCCTAGTTTTTATTCCTACTTTTTAGAAAAGGAAGCTAAGGAAGAAAAAGGGAGCTTGCCCAAACTATACCTAATTTAGTTGGATCAAAGATTGGAGATCAAGCTGTCATTTTCCCATGAAGGAAGAGAACTAGCCAGGTGTGATGTAAGCATGAGGCTAAGGCAGGAGGATCACAAGTTCAAGCCCATCTTGGACAGCTTAGCAAGACCCTGTCTCAAGAAAAGAGCTAAGGCTGTAGCTAAGTGCACAGATCTTGGATTCAGTTCCCAGGAAACCAAAACATGAACTTGACTCTGCACATAGAACAGAATGCCCTTTTTTTTTTTTTTTTTGAGATTATTATAATGAGATATGATCAGGACTGGCCCTGAGTTTGCAATCCTGTCAGCCTTCCAAATGTTGGGATTACAAGTGTGAACCACCATCCCCCACCATAATTAATTTTGGCAGTATACAGGGTAAATTCAGAACAAGATGTGGTATGTCCTGTGATCCCTGCTGTTTGGGAGGCCAGCCATGGGAGGAGAATCACAGGCTCAGTGAGACGCTGCCTCAAAGAAAGCAAACAGGGTTGGGTATAAAGCAGGCAGTGCTTACCTAGCACGTGCCAGATTCCTGGGTTCTGACACTAGTGCAACAAACACAGAATTTGTTGTAGATTCACACAAAAAAAAATACAAGTAACTGATAAACATAGAATAAAAGTAATTCAAGTAAATGAGAAATACCACTACACTCCTATTGCAACAAAGTCTGTTAGTAGCTGGTGTCAGATAAGAACTGCACATGATGTTTATATGGAGTGTGTGTCAGCACAACTACTTAAGCTTTTCTTTTGTGTGTGTGTGTGTGGTGGTACTGGGTACTCAGGACCTTATATTTACCAGGCAAGTGCTTATTCTACTAAGCTGTCTCCCCAGCTGCACAGCTACTTTGGAAAGGCATTAACATTGTCTACCAACTAAAGATGTGTGAGTGCCCAATGATCTGTCATGTTACCCTAGGACATGTGAGCTGAAAAAACTACTTAACAAGATGTGGAGATGAATATAAAGATACTGATTACCTATAATGACCCAGCCTGAGAGCAACTCAGATGACTGCAGCTATGTAGAGCAAGGAAACAAACTTAATTAAAAAGCGTTAAAATCAAGTGAATTAGAGTTAATGGCAGCAATGAAGTATAAAAATAATGACCATAAAAAGGCAGGCTTGGTGGCACATGCCTATAACCTTGGCATTTGGGATGCCGAGGCAGGAGGATCACTGTGAGTTTAAAGCCAGCCTGAACTGCATGCTTGGACGCTGTCTCAAAAATACAAAAAAAAAAAAAATACTATAAGAAGATGATACAAGAGTTTGTGTGTATTTTGATCCCCTTTACATAAAATTAGTAGATGAAACCAAACTTGTTAGGAACACATGCCAGATAAAGGAGAGGATCATCAAGAAGTTAAGAATGGTATCTAACTGGGAGAAAGAAGCTGGTGATAGGGAGAGAGGAGAGATTTCAGAGATGTGGGAGGATGTGCTCGTCCACTGGGGAGGTAGTTGCATGAACATTCCTCAACAGTTTCTTTCTGTGTAGTTTTTAGCAAAGGTATCATTGTGCAGTTAAATCCTTTGAAAGAAACAGTTACTGCTAAGAAGTTGGATGTGTAAGCTGGGGAGCGATAGCTGTGCTTCACAGCACTTCTCTACTGTTACATTCCTGTGTTCATTCACTTCACATTGAATATACTCTATGTGTATACTAGGAAATCTCCTAGGTTTTCTGTATGTTGGGTTCATTTGATCATCAAAAGAACCTTTTGTATGAATTTTATTTTCCTTTTCAGATAAAGTAACGGCTCACAGTTACTCCATTTCCTTAACATCTATAGCTAATTGATTGGGTGAGGGCTTTGCTCTATAGAGAATCTGAGTTTTTAAAACATAACCTGAGGACCGGACTTGAGCCCAGCAGATTAAAACACCTGCTTAGGCAGGTGCAATGGCGGGAGTTCATCCCTGGTGCCACCCCTGGAGTTTGCTGAGACAGCAGTTGAGACTGGGTGTGGTGGCACATGCCTGTAATCCCAGCTCTTGGGAGAGTGAATACAGGCAGATCACTATGAGTCTGATCTATGTAGTGAGACCCTGTGTAGACCCTTACTAAAATACCAAAAAAAAAAAGAAAGTAAAAAAACAGTATGTTGTATTAGTCAACAGAGAAGTATAAATTCAAGAAAGAATGCAAGCTTCCACCTATTCAGTTAGAGAAAAACACTTGACACATCTTGCATTGCCAGCCACTTTCTTACTTGTTTTAGTTTTTTTGAAACAGGGTCTCACCATATAGTTTAGACTGTACTTGAACTCATTGTGTAGCCTAGGCTGTCCTCAAAATCACAACAGTTCTACTGCCTCAGCTTCCCTTTGGATTGCTTGTCTGCTTTGTGGTAGCATAAGAGGTGGTAGAGAGCCATGCTTAACCAAATGCACTCAATTCCTTCCTCCCCTGCCCCATCCTGGGTAGACAGCTAACAGGCTCCATTGCTAGCAGCAATAAAATCTTGGATAAGTTTTGGAAAACAGCTTTGACATATGTCTCAGAGCCTTAAAATGTTTGTTTGCTTTTCCCTAAACTTTCTTTTTTTCTTTTCTTTTTTTTTTTTTTTTTTTGTACTAGGGATCAAACTCAGGACCTTACACTTGCCAGGCAGGTGCTTATGCCACTGAGCTTTCTCTCTGGCTTTTTTCTTAATTTATTTCAAGAAACTTACTGTGCAGATGAGTGAGGAGACTCTATTGCATAAAAATGATTTTTATCTTGCAGTATTGAGGAGCTGGAAATAATCTCTATGTTTAGCTATAAAGGAATGAATATGTGAACCAGTAAACCACCCAAAGGAATGTTTGTAGCTACTTGCAGGTCAGTGTTACAAAGGCCTTCCCTCTTATCATATGAGAAACGAGCAGTTCAATATTAAATGGAAATAATGACATGAATTGATACACAAATGATAGATGCTGTATTCTGGGGGATGTGTAAGCACCTTGGCAGTGTATAGACGGGGAGGGGAGCAAATGCAAGAATCAGTTGCTCTTAAACTTGGTCATGATTGCAGTGTTTACTAAGTGACATTACTTACAATTGTGTGCTTCCATGTTTGCTTATTTCCTCTAAGAAGCATGAATTGGTCCATAGGTTTTAAAGGAACACTGGGGTAAGAATGGTATGTTCTAACTCTTTCCACCAGAGGGAGAAACTATTTCATGTAATGTAACTTTGAGGTCTTGTTTAGAACCTGTCAGGAATGGAGTTTAGTCTTTCTTTAGTTGTGCTGAGACTTTTTTGGCTGGTAGGGTCTCAAGCTCATGACCTTTCGCTTGCCAAGCTGGCACTGTGCTGCTGAGCTATATCCCTGCACCACTTTCTTTTTCATCATTCCTTAAAATTTCTGTGGTATCAGTTTTAAATATTAATGCTGTCATGTGAATAATATAATAGCTTTGTGATTTTTTATTTTTACCATTATATTATGGCCAGCTCATCCTGCACTGGGGGTGGGGCTAGCACAGCATGTGGTGCCAGGGATCAAACCGCGGTCCCTGCAGTTGCCTAAGCTTGCCTAAGCAGGCACTTTAGACCACTGAACCATCTTGCTGGCCCTACAACTGAATATTTTATAATCAGCTTTTTTCTTTAAAAAATATCCAGATATTCTTTTTTTTAAATAATTTATTTTATTTTTTATTTTATTTTTTTCTTGTTTCAGAACTTTTGTTTATTTATTTATTTATTTTTGTGGCCGGCTCAGCCCACCCTGAGGGCAGGGCTGGCGCAGCATATGGTGCTGGGGATCAAACCGCGGTCCCTGAAGCTGCCCAAGCTTTCCCAAGCAGGTACTTTAGACCACTGAGCCATCCCGCCGGGCCCCCAGATATTCTGTTATGCTATTAAATACTCAGTTGAGTTTATGGATCATCTTGTAAGAAAAATACACAGAAAAATTTCAGACTAAGACTCCTAAAGCCTGTTCATTACTTGTGGTTGAGTCCTTTATTTTTTTTAAATTTAATATTTTTATTGTTTAAATTTTTTTTGTGCTTTCTCTGTTCTAACATCTTTTTTAATTTAATATTTTTATTGTTTAAATTTAACAATGGTTGTATTACATATTTTCATCATCAGATCAGTTTAGATTAGTACATATAGGTATATAAGATTGATCAAACAATTAAACATTAACACTTTTAAATCAACATTACTTTTTTGTTTTCTTTTCCCCTTTCTTTTTTTTTGAAAGTTGACATATTGCATATTGTCCTCACAATCGTTCTGCAGAGTACAGTGTGTGGACATGACCCACCTCCCTATTGATGCTGCTTAGAAAAAAAAAATGAAAAGAATATACTTCTCTTTGGACTAAGAGGAAGCAGATACATACACAGTCAAAGGTTTTGCAATTGCAGTGGGCCACCAGTGAAGCTTGTAATGTTGCAGGCTATTGAATCTAAGCCTCCTAAAGCTCATCTCACCAATCTAGCTCTGCGTTTCATGCATTGTAATTAAGAATTTTTTTTTTCTTGCTGGGTGGTCAAGGGCAAGTCTAAGCAAGACCTGTATAACAAAACATTCTTTTTTTTTTTTTTTTTTT
>PVJA010043760.1:5865-16683 GCA_004027025.1 Myocastor coypus | reverse complement strand
GTCTCGCTATGCAGTTGAGGCTGGTCCTGCACTCACTTTTGTAGCCCAGGCTGGTCTCGAACTCGCACCAATCCTCCTGCCTCAGCCTCCCAAGTGCTGGGATTACAGGCGTGAGCCACCACGCCCGGCTATTTTTTTAACTTTATTTATTTATGTTAGAGCTGGCTCAACCTGCCCTGGGAGTGGGCCTGGCACAGCATGTGGTGCTGGGGATCGAACCGCAGTCCCTGGGGTTGCCTAAGCTTGCCTAAGCAGGCGCTTTAGACCACTGAGCTATCTTGCCAGCCCCCCAAAAAAATTTAAATTAAATTAAATATATATATGATAGTCTAAAATGAAAAAGATGGGGCTGGGGAGATAGCTCCAAGGCACAAGTGCCTGCTGGGCAAGTGCAAGGTCATGAGTTCGAACCCTGGTCCCACAAAAAAAAGAAAAAGATGCCAATTTCTATTAGAATACATAATCATGAATATAAATAAGCAAAAGAAGAAATTAGACAAACCATAGAAAAAGATGTTTTATATAGTAGTTGGATAAAGAACACCTTTCTGAGTGAGACACAAAATTTGGGAGCAATAAATAAAAAAGATAAATAGACTGAACAATATAAAAATAACTTTAAAAATCTGAGGAATTGGGGCTGGTGAGATAGCTCAGTGATCTAAAGTGCCGGACGGGGCCAGGGAGATAGCTCTGTGGCACAAATGCCTGCCTGGCAAGTGCAAGGTCATGAGTTTGAACCTCTATCCCACAAAAAAAAAAAAAAACAGATAACTAAATATAAAAAATAAAAAACAATTTTAAAAAAGCTCCTACTTAGGCAAACTTAGACAACCATAGAGACCACGGTTCCATTCCCAGCACCATATGCTGTGCCAGCCACACCCCCAGGGCAGGCTGAGCCGGCGATAACATGAATAAATAAAGTAAATAATGTTGGGGGCGGCAATATAGCTTAGTGTCTAAAGTGCTTGCTTGGGAAAGCTTAAGAAACCACAGGGACTGTGGTTAAATCCCTGGCACCACATGCTGCACCATCCTCGAACCCCAGGACAGGCTGAGCCGGACATAACACAAATAAAGTCTTTTTAAAAATAAAGTGTTTTAATAATATGAGAAATTTACATAATCATGTTGTATAAATAAAATTTTGCTTTTTCTTTTCCAATAAGGGACAAAGGAAATCAAAAGGAAAGTTAAAATAAAGGCACGGATTGAAGGAAACAGAATATATCTTGTGTTTAAATCAGCTTTTTCCTTATTTCCAGTGTGATTAATATTTTGGATACACCCGGGCATGGTGGCGCACGCCTGTAATCCCAGCACTCGGGAGGCTGAGGCAGGAGGATCGGTGCAAGTTCGAGACCAGCCTGAGCTACAAAAATGAGCTCAAGGCCAGCCTGAACTGCATAGCGAGACCCTGTTTCAAAAAGACAAAAAATATATATATATATATATTTTGGATACAATGATCTATATTTGTGGGCATTCATTATATATTCTGGGTTTTTTCTTTTTACTACTTTTAATAAGAAATAACAATATGACAGTTTCAAAACACATTAGTAGTACATTCGCAATAATTGATACATCATTATCTATTTTGCATATGCCCCTATTTAATGAGCACTTCACATGTTTGAGCAAGCCTGCTGACCAAGCTGCTCAGGGCAAGGCAGAGGCAGGAGGATCTTGAGTTTGAGGTTGTTCTTGGGAATCCAGTGAAACCCTATCTAAAAAAAAGAAAAAAGACCAAATAATTCACACAGCAGACAAATCAATACATTAAAAAAATATTCAGTCTCACTAAAAAGTGGGGAAAACCCAATTTAAACCTAAAGTGGAGCTGGGCAAGATGGCGCGCACCTATAATCCCAGCACCTGGGAGGCTGCAAACAGGAAGATCACTGCGAGTCCGATTTGTGTAGTGAGACCCTGTAGACCCCGTACCAAATGCATACAAAATAAAATAAAAATAATCTGTGGCCAAGACTCACTTTTCAGTCTGTCTGAGCAATATCTCCAAAAACTACCATCAAATGTAACAAAAAAAGAAAGCAAAGCCCGAAATAAAACTACCAGAAATTTGTACAAAACCAGCAGATTAGTAGAACTCATTATTTCCTTGCCTGCTCTCACTCTGCTGTGGAAAGAGGGAAAGACAGCAGCAGGGAAAGAAAGTGAACGTAGTTTTCATCTCAAGTCTGTATCTCATCTAAAAACTGCAATAAGGTTTTAAAAACACACTCAAGGAAATCTGAACCCTTAGGGGAAAGACTCAATTAATTATCCTTGAGACAAATTAGAGTAGGGCAATGTGAAACTACATTCCTGGAGTGTCTTGGAATTGGAAAAGTCTCTCCGACATCAGAAATGTTTCAGATGTTTGGCATTTGTCTCGTAGTCACTGAAAGATGGAATGAGACACAAAGCTACCATTTCCTTTCTAAATAACCGAGCTCTACTTTCTGGGGTCTAACATTAGAAATCTCAATTATTGAATTGCTAACACATTATCTTTATTTGGTTTAGATTTGTGGTTGAAGTCTATGAGGCTTGCTAAAAAATATATAAGAGCTAAGATTAGGTTTTTACAGCCAGGCATAGCAGCATAAGCTTGTGAAATTACACGGCAATCTGAGGCAGGAGGACTGCCATGAGTTCAAGATCCGCCTGGGCTACATAGGGAATTAAACCAACCTAAACTACCTAGAAAGACTGGTCTTCAAAAATCAAAAAACTAGCTGGGTGTGGTGGCGCACGCCTGTAATCCCAGCACTCGGGAGACTGAGGCAGGAGGATGGAGCGAGTTCAAGACTAGCCTAGGCTACAGAAGTGAGCTCAAGGCCAGCCTGAACTGCATAGTGAGACCCTGTCTCAAAAAGACCAAAAAAAAAAAAAAATCAAAAAACTAAAAAAAAAAATAAATAAATAAAAAATTAAAAAAGATTTCTTATTAAATTAAAAAAATCAAAAAACTTCCAGTTTTACATCTGCAGATGCCATGTAATTTCAGACCATAAACCAAAGAGATTTTCACCTATACCTATTTAGGGTCATGTCCAGATGGATATCAACATTATTGATTTTTCCTTCATGAGATGAAATATGCCTCTACTCTCAGAGTTATGTCCAAAAAACTCACAACACGCCTGGGTGTTAGGTGCCCAGCCCTAACTCCAGCACTCAGGGATGCTAAGGCAGGAGCTTCACAAGTCTGAGTCCAGCATGAGCGACTCAGTCACTCAGCAGGACACTGTCACAAAATAAAAAGGAGCCGGGCGTGGTGGCTCATGCCTGTAATCCCAGCACCCGGGAGGCTGATGCAGGAGGATTGGTGCAAGTTCGAGACCAGCCTGAGCTATAAAAGTGAGCTCAAGGCCAGACTCAACTGCATACCGAGACCCTGTCTCAAAAAAAGGCAAAAAAATAAATAAATAAATAAATAAAAATAAAAATAAAAAGGGACTGAGGGCAGAGCTCAATGCAGACACACTGGGTTAGGTCTCCAGTATCAGAAAAAGGAAAAAAAAAAAAAAAAAAAAAGCTCCTGACAGTGCAGAAATGTAAGTGGACCGTGCCTTTTGGATTCCCACATTGTCTTTCAATCTATCTACACAGTGTTATACGGGGAGGCTATAAGTCCATTGTGCCAAATTTTACAGGGCAGGAGAAAGAACATTCCATCCATGTTAATGCCAACTACTTCACTTACAACATGTATTTCAATAAGTTTTATCCCATGTTTTGATTCTAACATAAATGACTGCTGAGCTATAAACTAAGCTCTCTGGATTATGACATACTCAGCCAATGTTTGTTTTCTATTGTAGGTGAAGGAGTCTTGGTAGTTCATGGAGCTTCCGTTTACCAACCTGGAAATGGCGTTCATCCTCCTGGCCTTTGTTATCTTCTCCCTCTTCACCCTGGCTTCCATCTACACTAGACCGGATGAGGGGAGTGAAGGTACAGGGGGCGCTCTTCATGTTCCACTGTCTCCTCTGCTTTTAGCACTGCCTTTCTGTATGGTTCTATTTGGTTTGTTTTCTGTTCCATATGTAAAAATGACTTTGTTTAGGTTGGTAGGGAAAGAGTGAATGAGTGTGTCATGGATGGAATGAGTGTGGAAAGGAAAAGGATTAGAATTAAAAAAAAAAAAAAAAAAAAGTTCTTGTCAAAGCCTAAACATTTGGAAAATCTATGCCAGCATTTAAAAGCCCAATACCACATGTTTTACTCATTGCCAATAATAATAGTTGTTAACAACAGAAGCATGTAATTTACATGTTGTGCTTAGTAGCTTGGGACCCACTAAGTCTCATACAAAACCGGTAATAACTGAAGGAGCATTGCATTTTTGAGGCCAAAAAAATTATATATGTGTATATGAGGGTATAAATATACACCAAGGAAATCACACACTTGTAGAGATTAAGATAAAATCATAAAAAGCAAATCGTGTTTGCTGTTCCTACGCAGCCCCCACCCTCATTGATTCTAGGCTGAGAGAGAGAGAGGATCTTCTCATTTTGCATAGATATCCACCACTTACACAGCGGGAAGCACAAGCCCTAGCAAATAGACATCCCAGTCCAGGGCGTGAATGGACCCAGAAAAATCGCTAGGATCCACTGAGTCTACTTCTGTTTCCCAGACTGTGTTTGTATTATGTTGGCTTAGAGCAGCAGTTCTCAACCTGTGGGTCGCGACCCCGACGGGGGTCGAATGACCAAAACACAGGGGTCACCTAAAGCCATCAGAAAATGTTATTTATTTGGAATTACAGTTTTGAAGTAGCCACCAAAATTATTTTTTTGGTTTGGGGGTCACCGCAACATGAGGAACTGTATTGCAGGGTCACAGCATTAGAAAGGTTGAGAACCACTGGCTTAAAGGGTTTAGGTTGGGGAAAAAAAAAAAAAAGAGCAAAACTGGGTGGTACTGGATCTGTCTCCCGCAGTAGTTAGCTCAGCACTGGTGATCTGTGGTGGCCCAGCCCCAAGTGGCTTCTACCTACAGCATCCGTGCTGCTGGCTACGTAAATGGGCAACTCTTGGCATCTTTTGTGCAAGCCAGTTACCAAGAAGAAAGCACGAGGAGGGAGAGTAGAGCTCTTTTCTTTCAGGGCACTTCCAGACTTGCACAGACCAAATTTCTGCTTATCCAGAATTCAGTTCACAGCTACAGGAAAGGCATCGTTCTTCTTCCTGAAGGTCATGTGCCCAGCGAAAAATGGTCATTCTAAGGGCCAGCGGTATAGCTCAGCGGATTAAGCCCTTGATTAGGGAAGCGCTGGGGCCAGGGTTCGATTCCTGGCCCCGCCTGCCGTGCCAGGCAGCTCTGGAGCGCACTGAGCCAGCGATGGAATCTGGGCGTGGTGGCATGCACCTGTAATCCCAGCACTTGGAAGGTACAAGCAGGAGGATCACTACGAGTCAGTAGTGAGACCCTCTCCAAAAAAAAAAAAAGACTAGAAAATGATCGTTCTGTGTGACTAAGGGAAGAAAGGTAAAATCAGCGAGCCTGCCACATGCAAAGACATCATGGGGCTGATAGCCATTAAATCTGGGGACACTTGAGCGAGGGTCATGGGAAGGACCCCTGACCCACTGATTCTTCACCAGAGATGAACGCAGGAAAGAGGCCGCGTGCTCGGGCCCATTGTAGATCCTGAATACGCACCCCTTGCCCTATGCCCCTGACGAGCTTCCCATAATCCACCTGACACGGAATTCGCAAAGTGCTGCCTGCACCTCTCTCACTTCGTAAGACAGGACACCTGGAAAAGTGCCGGGAGTGTCTCGGACTCTGTGTTAATCAATCGAAGGTCCAAGATGCTAACAAAGTCTCAGCTCGAGCTTTCCGGCCCCTTCTTCTCCACCAACCATCAACTTGCCTCTCTCCTAGTCTGGGAGCATGAGACACAAAAGGCTTAGACCAGAGAGAAACGCGCCTCTCCTTTCTCCTCTTCTCCGTTTTTCCATCTTTTTCTTCCTCTGCACCTCTGTTCCACCTGTATCTTACAGTCCTTTCTCAAGCAGAGCTCCCCCACTTGGATGCCACGCAGTCAGCGGAGTAGATCGCAGGAATTGTTGGAGCTGTCGCTGCCAGGACAGTCACCCGAGGCCTTTGGCCTTGCCTTTTCTTCTCACATCCACCAGGGGGAGCACGGCTGCACGTGAGAGGGCAGAAGGCATGCCCTAGTCAGCTGTGATGGAAATGTGAGCGAAACTACCTTTGCCAGAGTAGCAAAGCCATTTCCCAGTACCAGTAGAGCGCCGCAGAAACCACTATAAAAGAACTGAAAAGGTCCAGTCTCGCAGAAGAGTCGTGTGGCCAGGGCAGGATGTAGCAAGGGGAATACCGGTGGTTCTGACTAAGGGGTGATAGCATCAGAATTGGGGAGGTCTTCCTCCGGAGATGCTGAAACAGGCTTCAGAGAAGAGCTCATGCCTATGCAATTGAATATTGGCAGAATAGAATGGGGTGGTGGAGTGAGGTACACCCAAGAAAACAGCTTAGGGAAAACAACCAAATTTGGGCTGGCAAGATGGCTCCGCAATCTAAAGCGCCTGCTTAGGTAAGCTTAGGCAACTGCAGGGACCGCGGTTTGAACCCCCAGCACCACATGCTACACCAGCCCCACCCCCAGGGCAGGCTGAGTCAGCTATAATATTAAAAAGAAAAGAAAAGAAAACAACCAAATTGAAAAGTTAAATCTTCTTTTTTTTTTTTTTCTGTCTTTTTTGAGACAGGGTCTCGCTATGCAGTTGAGGCTGGTCCTGAGCTCAATTTTGTAGCCCAGGCTGGTCTCGAACTCGCACCAATCCTCCTGCCTCAGCCTCCCAAGTGCTGGGATTACAGCTGTGCGCCACCACGCCCGGCATGAAAATTTAAATCTTCAAAGGAAAATTTCATTTAACAACTGAAATGAGCCTGATTTGAAAGTTATAAACCCAGCAACATACCCTAGAAAATGAATGGGACCTCAACATCACTGAGAATGGCTAAGGTTCATTTTGCGGGAAGCTCTGTTTTTCATCTTGAACATCATTTCCTGGCTCTAAAGGGCTGGCCAGACAGCTCAGTAGTCTAAAGCACCTGCTTAGGCAACTGCAGGGACCACAGTTCAATCCCAGGCACTACATGCTACGCCAGTCCCACCCCCAGGTCAGGCTAAGCTGGCCATAATATAAATAAATAAAGTTTAAAAAAAAAAAAAAGCATTGAAGAACCAGAAAGATAGCTCAGCAAAGTCCCTGCTTAGATAAGAGCAGGAACTGGGGTTTGATCCCCAGCACCACATGCTGTGTCAGCCCTGGCCCCGTCAATCTGAACCAGCCACAGAGTCTGGGCGCAGTGATGGACTTCTCTAATCTCAGCACTAGTGAGGCTGAGACAGAAGGATCACTGAGAGTCCGAACTGCATAGTGAGGCCTGGTACCAAATAAACAAATAAAAGATTTTTTTAAAGATTTTTTTTTGCAGAATTTACACGCACAACCATCAGTTAGCATTTAATTTATGGTGCCTGACTGTAAATCTATTCATCTGTAAGAAGTGGGCCAGAAATCTGGTTCTTTGTCTTCCTTAAACCCAGGCCAGAGCCAAAAACTAACATTAGCTGAGCTCTGTACTTGTGAAAAACAGCTTTCACTAAGACACACGGCGCCCCAACTGTTTGCCTCCCAAAGTCTCTCACTCGCATTCCCAGAGTTTACCATAGACCACGCTTTCCCCTGACACAGCTAGGACTCCCTGTACATCTGTCTCCCAAGCTCCGTAAGCCCCACAAGAACTGTTTTATTTACCTGAAACAGGGATAAACACAGCGCTGTCCTTTTTTCCCTAAAGCTGCTGACAGAGACAGATCTCCCACTCTGTCTTACAGATAATTTAGCTGAGATTAGAACTCTTTCTGCCCCGTGACACTAGCTGGACACAGAGATAAACATTTCCTGCATAGCTGCACAAATGAGACTTGTCCCAGTCTCAAAACAAGGGTAAATCACTCACCTCTAGCTTTTGAAATAAGCTACCCTGCCAAGGGTTTAAGCTGCTGTCCATATGACAATAGACAAAAAGGGGCGGGGCGGGGGGTATTTGTTCTTTTCTCCCATCCTCCTTTGACAAAATATATTCCAATCTGTGTATATGGTATTCTCAAATAGACATGATAAAAGTTTTTTTTTTCATAGAAAGAAAGCAATAACACTCTCATTGAGGACTATAGCCCCCAATGGGATTTTGGAACGTGTTTGATGAAAACCCGCTTCTGATCTCCTGTTCTCTGCCCTCAGCATATTTGTTTGCGCGTGTGCATTGTGTGCGTTGCATGCATTCGTGCATGTGGGCGGGCGGGCGCATGTGCACATGTACAGCTGAAGTGACAGGTCCTGACATAGTGCGATAGCGGATGCGTGCTACTACTTCGATTCTGTTCTGATTTTTCTTCTTTGTAAGGCTGGTAGCAATCTACTAAATGGACTTCCTGTCTCATTTAGAGTACAAACCCTACATTCAAGGAGCAGGACAAGCCAGATCTGGGAAGTATATTTTCCAAAGTACTGCTTAATCGGGTAGAAACCATCACGACTTTATCATCACCAACAGAAAAAGGTGAAAATTCTTAAAGCTCTGAGAATTCTCTCAAGTGTAAAATCTCTACTTACCCACCCATAATGGCCTCCTCCTCCTCGTTGTCTACCTACCACTTGCTTATTCCCTAGGCTGAACTGTTCCCTTTCTACTTTAATCGTTGGAATCAAAATGAGAACTCATTCTGCATAATTTTTATAGCATAACTTTATATGCACTAGCTTGGGGCTTATCTCTATTACTTTGTGCTGTTATCTTCATATGAGTACAAAGTTGACTACCAAACAGTGCGACTCTAAAACAGTGCGACTCTTATTCCACAACTCCCTACTGCGATCAATTGACTGGACTCCAAGTACACTATTACTCTGTGCTTTTGGCATGAAAGCATGGTGCTAGGCACAGAGCAGGAATAAAAACTGAGCAAGCGCTTTTCTTGACCTTAGAGTCTTAGAGTAGAGAAAAAACAAGTAGAAAATCACAAGATAACTCATGTATACATGAAATCTTTCATCTCCATATGAAACCTTTTCTTGACAATCCAAAAACAGAAGCACATGCCAGCAAGAACAATATTTTAATTTTATAAAATTATTTACTTATTTATTTAGTACAAGGAGTCACTACATAGCTCAGATCCAAAATGATCCCCCTGTCTCAGCCTCCACATTGCTGGGATTACAGGCTTGCACCACCACATTTGGTTTTAGGGCTGGCAAGACACACCTAGCATTCAAGGCTGGCACACCACACAGCACTGGGAGATTGAACCTAGGTCCTTGCATTTGTTAGGCAGGAGCTTAATCAATGAGCTGTCTCCCAAGCCAGGCTGATTTTTCTTTATTCTTTTTTTTTTTTTTTTTTTTTTTTTTTTTTTTTTTTTTTTTTTTTTTTTTTTTTTTTTTTTTTTGTCTTTTTGTCTTTTTGAGATAGGGCCTCACTATGCAGTTCAGGCTGGCCTTGAGCTCACTTTTGTAGCCTAGGCTGGTCTGGAACTCACACTGATCCTCCTGCCTCAGCCTCCCGAGTGCTAGGATTACACAGGCTGATTCCTGAATAGAGCTATTATCTGAGCTAATTATAAACTTTTTGTTTTGTTTTGTTTGTTTCGTTTTGTTTTGTTTTGTTTTATTCAGTGGGAATAAGGTCTTGCTATGTTGAGGCCTTGCTGTCTCAGCTCAGCCTGGCCTTGAACTGCAAGCAATCTTCCTACCTCAGCATTCTGAACACTAGTACTACAGGCATCCAATAGCTCATAAACCTCCTAGGGCTGGGGAGATAGCTCAGTAGAATAAACCCTTGCCTGGCAAGTGCAAGGTCTTGAGTTCAATCCCCAGTACCGGAAAAAAAAAAAAAAAAAAAAAAAAACTCCTTTTTGCAACCACAATGACATGCACCACAAATTTATCCAAAATAGCCAGGAGTGGAAGTACCCACCTATAATCCCAACATTAGGAGGCTGAGGTGGGAAAATAACCAAACCTTCAAGGCTGGACTGGGCTAGTGAGACCCTGTCTCAAAAACAAAAGCAAACCAACACAACAATTCCAAACAGCACAAATCAGCATATATATATATATATGTGTATATATATATATATATATATATACACATATATATATATATATTTGATCACCCACCTATAATGTTCAAGTCTGACATAATTGTGAACTGAAAGTGTATTTCAGTCTTGGTCAGCTGAAGCATAACCAGGATGGGTATGTCTGGTAGGCAGAAGAAATATGATACTGGCCAAAGTCAGATATTAAAGGGGCTGGGAAGATAGCTCAGGGACAAAGTGCCTGCCTGGCAAGTGCAAGGTCCTGAGTTCAATCCCTGGTTCTGGGGAAAAAAGATATGGGGGAATAGGGGGGCGCTAGGGGGACACTAGGGTATGAGGATGTAGGCCAGCAGAAAAGTGTTCACCCCATGCACTTGAGACACTGAGTTTGATCCCCAGCACGACAGAAAAAAAAAAAAAAAAAAAAAAGATAATTTCCGTATTTAATATCTACACCACAAAAAAAAAAAAAAGATCAAAAGCCGGGCGTGGTGGCGCACGCCTGTAATCCCAGCACTCGGGAGGCTGAGGCAGGAGGATTGGTGAGAGTTCGAGACCAGCCTGGGCTACAAAACTGAGCTCAAGGCCAGCCTGAACTGCATAGTGAGACCCTGACTCAAAAAGACGAGAAAAAAAAAAAAAAAAAAAAAAAAAAAAAA
>PVJA010043759.1:0-16561 GCA_004027025.1 Myocastor coypus | reverse complement strand
TTTTTCTCTGGGTGACTCTCCTTAGATGCACTGCAGTTCATTCATCCCTTTCCTCTGAGGTCCCATAATCTCCTTGACCAGGAAATTTGGGACACCCCTGAGTTATAGGATATTACAGCACAGGTTCTCTTATATCCTGGGTCTTTATTGACCTTGAAGGGCTAGGTCCAAAATATTGGCTATCCTTATAGCCCTTCTTTTTCTCCAATTGTCGGTAATTTGTTCCTTTTCAGTAAGGATTTTCTGAATATGGCAGGGGAGTTCATGGGTGGGTTAATCCTGCCGTGAGCCCTATAAGTACAGTGACTCATCTTGGGTGCTTTGTTGACCCGGATGTGTTCAATAACCAAAGAATCTATATCTAAACCCTTAAGTTCAGCATAGTCTCTGCATTTTTAAAAATGTGCAACAAAAATTCAGCACTCTTTTGGGCCACCGATCCTGCGTCCAGCCCCACTGTTCGGCCTGGGCACACCTACTACTCCACCACTGTAACGCCGGAATGGCACCTGTTGCTTCTTCAATATGACATCCTTCAGATACTTGGGGGCCTTTTGGGTGTGCATACCCTTAATGGCCTGGGCAGTTTCACGTGTGTTCTTAAAGTGAACATGAAGATTTGAGCCTCTTGATCTGCATAATTTTGTGGGGGTTTTCTGGGCCAAGAGAGTAGTGAACCATTTTTACAGGACACCTCAGGCTGCTCACAGTAAAAGAATAATTCTTTTAAATGTAGTCATTTATGACATTTTCTATGTAAATATATATTTCAAGTATATTTTTGAATTATTTTTTAATTTTTTTTTCTTGTTTCAGAACCTTTGTTTGTTTATTCACTCATTTTTATGGCCAGCTCAGCCCACCCTGAGGGCAGGGCTGGTGCAGCATGTGGTGCCAGAGATCGAACCGCAGTCCCTGAAGCTGCCCAAGGTTTCCCAAGCAGGCGCTTTAGACCACTGAGCCATCCCGCCGGGCCCTCAAATTATTTTTTAAATCAATGTTCAGTGAGCGCTGGGAGCTCCCTTGTTTCTCCCCTCCAGGCTCTCACCATGTAGAACTGATTAGTTTCTCACATGGACCACATGTTTGATTGCAACTTAGGTCTCTTCAGATGTTTTTCACTTGCAAGAATAGATGTTCCTCCACCTTTGTTAAATCCTTACTAAATAAGACTAAACCTTCCTAAATCTCATCATCTTTCCAATATTTGCACTTCAGAGAGATTTTCTTTGGTCAGCTAAAGTATCTAGTACTTATAATGGCTTCTGAAACTTTTCCTTTATTTTTAAGAAATTTCATACAGTAGACACATAATATATGATCATTATTATTGTTAACAATAAAATTACTTAAAACATAATATTATAAATTATATAAATGAAGGAAAGGCATAGATTCACAGAATAGTGGCATTTGCTAAAGTATTCAGCCACCTTTCATTATGCATAGCCAGAAGTATTGTAAGCATTTATGAATTATAGTAATCATATTCATATCATGATTTTTCCCATAGCTACACAATATCCATACTATTTTCCCAGAATTGCATTAATATTATTTGACTTTTTATTTGATTTTTTTCAAGAAGATATGAAATCACAATGGTTAATAGTAAATAATTATTTGGGAAACAGTTATCTAATTCAGACTTCTTCCCTTCCAAATTAAGAACCTGAGGACTAGACAAGGGATAGAACCTGCTCACATCTGATATCAAGTATGCACCATTGGTGTTTCAGTAGCAGCTGCTCAGTCCTCCCCTCTTCTTCAAAGGCATTTTATTACTATTATATGCCACCTTATGTAAGTTGTAACCCAGACAGTACCTGTTTCAGTTATGTCAATTTAGAAGTTCTCACAGAATAAATAATTCATACTTATTTTTAATGACTCACAAAATTTCAAGTAACTTTTTTGGTAGTAGATGTTTCTGAAAGTAGATAATGCCCTAATTTAGTAGCTTATATTTCAGAAACTGTGGCAGAAAAATGATCTTCATTTTTGTTCCTTATGATCACATCATGACAGCTTACCAGCAAGTAAAAACAATAAATTATAATCAGAACCGCATTTCCTCACTACTGTAATGTCATGGTAACAACAAAACTGGCTTTCTTTTTTTTTTTTTTTTTCTTGTCTCAGAACCCCTGTCTGTCTATTCACTCATTTCCATGGCCGGCCCAGCCCACCCCGAGGGCAGGGCCGGCACAGTATGTGGTGCCGGGGATCGAACCGTGGTCCCCGAAGCCGCCCAAGCCCTCCCAAGCAGGCGCTCCAGACCACTGAGCCATCCCGCCGGGCCCCAAAACTGGCTTTCTTTCTTGTTTCAGAACCTTTATTTGTTTATTCACTCGTTTTTATGGCCGGCTCACCCCACCCCGAGGGCAGGGCTGGCGCAGCATGTGGTGCCGGGGATCAAACCGCGGTCCCTGAAGCCGTCCAAGCTTTCCCAAGCAGGCACTTTAGACCACTGAGCCATCCCGCTGGGCCCCAAAACTGGCTTTCTAAATAAACAGTTTTATTGAGATTAATTCATTCCCCATACAATTAAAGTACTTAATGTCTCTCAGTATATTTAGAGGTATCATAGTAGCCAGGGTTCCATCACTATATCAAAATAGCTGAGGTAATCAACTTATAAACACAAAAGGTTACTTTTAGCTCACAGGCCTGTAGTTACTGGTCCTAGTTCAAATGTCCTCATGACCCCCAGGCTCTGGTGAGGGCAACACATCACTGTGAGTGTGGTGAAGCAAATCTTCTCATTTCCTGAGCCCCAGACAAACTGCAAGATAAGAAGAGACCAGGGTCTCACAATCCTCTGGGGACCTAAAGATTTGCCAATACTCCATCTTCTAAAAGTTATATCACTTCCCAACAGTTCCACATTGGGGACAAAACCTTTAACACATGGACTTTTGGGGACTGTTCAACATCCACATGATAGGTGCTAAGTAATCACTTTCCTTATTTGTAATTTTAGAATAGTTTTATTTCCCCAAAGAAAAAATTAACTACATGAAGCAAATATTAAAAAAGAAAAAAGAAATACAAATGTACATGAAAAATCAAATAAACACTAATGAAGTTGTAATGAGGATCTCAATACCCAACTATCAAATAGATCAAGTGGACACACACAAAAATAAATAAATAGATAAATAAATAAAATTACAGAACTGAACCAAACCTGTGAATAAATGGACTTAGTAGACATCTATAGAAAGTTCCACCACATAGTGGGATATACATACTCCCAGGTGCTCATGGGACATTCTCTAAAATAAATCACCTAATAGCTCATAGAACACGTTTAAATAAATGTAAAAGCATTGAAATTATCTTATGCATATTATCAGATAATAATGCAATGGAATTGGAAATCAATGGCAAAAGAAACCACAAAAACTGCAGAAACATATGGAAATTAAGTCGCACCCTTGTGAGCAACTAATGGGTCACACATAAAATTTAAAAAGAATTTAGAAAGTTTACATTTTTAAATACTAATGCCAGTATAACACACTAGAATTATAGGATACTCGGAAAACCATAATAAGAGGGAAATTTATAGCAGTGAAACTCAAGTCAGGAAAACAGAGCAAGCTTAAACAAGCTAATGTTGAACGTCCAACTTTTAGAATAAGAACAAGTCAGTCCCATAGCTGATGTGAGGGAGGAAATTATAAAGATCAGAGCAGAAACTAAACCAACTGAGACTAAGAAAACAACAGAAAGGATAAATGAATCAAAATGTTGGTTCTCTATACTGTTACTGCTTATAATTCAATGGTGTGTCAAATTTTCTTCACAAGGAGATTATGAAGTTAGAGAGGAAAGGCATCAATGATGTGCTTAAGGAGCATCACCTAGAGAGAAAACATCCTGTCAGGTTTTCACATCAAGCAAACTGGTAAAGCAATGGCTGTGACTCATCCAGATGGCTGACACTGACGACAGTTCTACAAAACGCTATACGTGGTTTCAGGGTAAATCCTGAAGCGATTTGACTGGCCTTGCCAGATACAAAAGTTACATTTTTAGCTATGTAGGTTTAGCTTTCTCTTGGTCTTAATTACACAGCAAAAAATTATAACTATGGGGTATAAAAAGTAAAGTGATATTAATATACTGTACTATAAAAGGCTGAAGTCAACAACTTCTGACATTGCCAGTTCTGTTGATAACCCACTATTTATAATTTTAGAATAGTTTTCTTTCACAAAAGAAAAAATTAACTACATGAAACAAATATAAAAAAAGAAAAAAGAAACAAATATAAATGTACATGAAAAATCAAATATTATTTTGGACTATTATGGACTATTGGACCATATTGGGTTATTTTTCTGAATTCATGCACCTACAAGATTTGATTGACAGGCTGGGGAGGTAGCTCAGTGGAATAAGTGTCTGCCTGGCAAGCAGAAGGTCCTGAGTTTGATCCCTGGTACCACTAAAAAAAAATTTTTAAAAATTGATTGACGATGGAACACTCATTTCTGACAAAACAAAATAAAAAAGGGGGATATAAATGAAGGACCATTTTGCAGTAAAAAAGAAGAAATATATGTACATATAAGTACATACAGAATATATATATATATATATATATATATATAGTAGTTAGGATAGATGTACAACTACTTTCTCTTACTTCAATAAGAAGAAAGATTTGTACTGATAAGGTTTAGACAAGATATCATGTCTGCATCTTGTACTCTGAATAACTACTATGAAGACAGTAATATGCAATGTATTAATTATTATAACTGTCCAACTAACCTGTTTTGAAATTTTCATTGCCATATCTCACTAAAATTAATAAAAAATTAAAATAAAATAGTGTTAATTCTTTGAAAGATAAAATAAAATTGATAAAACCTTAATAAACCTTACTTTAGAAAGGAAAGACTCAGATCTATATAATTAGGAATGCAAAGGATGAAATCACAATGATTTCTGCAGATCATCAATACTTTATTCTAGTAAAATTGCAAACACAAAAGAAATGAATAGGTTCTAGATACATATGAATTAATCTGAATCCACATGATGTACAAATTCCAGTAAACCCAATAATAGTAAATTAAATTGATGATATAATTAAAATGTTACCAACAAAAGACATACGTGCCCAGGGCCTGATGGATTTATAGTAGAATTCTACAAAATTTTAGAGAAAATTTAATGCTACTATTACTCAAACTCTATAGTTAAATAGGAAAGCAAAACTCCCAAACTGATGCCTGGAAGCATGTATTAATGTAATTCTTAAGCCAGAGAAAAATCCAACCCAAATAAAAGAGAACACAGGCCAATTTCCCCAAGGAAAATAGATACAAAACTCCTCATCAAGATACTGACAAACACAATGCAATATATCATAGAAAAAAATGATATATCATGGGGCCTGGCGGGATGGCTCAGTGGTCTAAAGCGCCTGCTTGGGAAAGCTTGGGAGGATTCAGGGACCGCGGTTCAATCCCCGGCACCACATGCTGTGCCAACCCTGCCCTCGGGGTGGGCTGAGCCAGCCATAAAAATGAGTGAATAAACAAACTAAGGTTCTGAAACAAGAAAAAAATAAATAAAATAAAAAATTTTTTTAAAAAAATGATATATCATAATCAAGTATGATTCATTTCAGGGACAAAGGGATGGTTCAGCAAACATAGATCAATAAATATAGTTACCATATCAATAGACTTGAAGATAAAAATCACATGATAATTTCAGTAGATACAGAAAAAACATTTGATAAACTCCAACACCCGCTTATGAGAAAAACCCTATAAAAAATTAGAATCATCTTTATGTTCATCTGATAAAAGCCATCTTTCGTAAGCTGAAAACTTTTATTCTACAATCAGGAACAAGATAAGGATGTCCACTTTAACCAGTTCTATTCGATATGATTTTGGAAGCATTAGCCAGAGCAATTAGATAAAGAAATAAAAGGAATAAAGATAACAGAGGAATAAATTGTCATTATTTGCAAATTACATAATACCCTACATAGAAGACTTCAAACTCTCCACCAAACGACTTCTAGGTTCAGTAACCAAATTCAGTTGTGTAGAGGGACACAAAGTCAACACTCAAGAATCAGTAGTCTTCCTATACACAGATAACAAATTCATTGAGAAATAAATAAGAGAAACAATACCTTTCACAATACCATTGAAAAAAATGTACTTAGGAATCAATCTAACAAAGTAAGTAAAATATATTTACAATGAAAACTACAGTATTATGAAGAAGGAGATCAAGAAGATATCAGAAAATGGAAAGATATCACTTGATATTAGGTGGGAAGAACCCATATGGTGAAAATGGCCATACTCCCAAAATCATTCTACAGATTTAATTCAATCCAAATTAAAATACCATTAGCATACCTCATAGAGCCACAGAAAACATCACTGAAACTCATTTGAATGAGAAGAGACCTAGAATAGCAATTTGTTTATCTGGCTCTCCCAGTGTGCTCCATGTTTTGAGCTGGCACTGCTTTAGCCAGGGATGTGTGATTGCTCTCCAGCTCAGCTGCTCCCCATAATAAAAATAAACTTGAGACATTTCTAGCTAAATGGATAGTGACATCAATCAGGTCCATATGTTTAGTATCACTTTGTCTCACTGTTCTGAGAAGCTGAAAGTGTAAATAAGACCAATATGTATGATACATACTGTCAATAGGGCAGTGTTTCAAATGAGAGACGAACTAGGGAGGGGGAGGGAAAAAAGAAGGAAGGGAAAAGAAAAAAATGAGAAAAGAAGAATAAAGTGCAGACAGTTTTTGTAAATAAGGAGAAGGGGTATTGAAGGGTTGGTTAGGGGCTGGGGAAAAAAGAGGGTTCAAGATATATCATCTATGGGGTCCAGCAGCATGGCTCAGTGGTCTAAAGCGCCTGCTTAGGAAAGCTTAGGCAGCTGCAGGGACCACAGTTCGATCCCCGGCACCACATGCTGCTCCAGCCCTGCCCTCAGGGCAGGCTGAGCCGACCATAAAAATAAACAAACAAAAGTTCTGAAACAAGAAAAAAAAATGATATATCATGTATGTGTACAAATTCCTTATAGTGAACGTGATCAGCATGTATATCTATATTTTACCAATAAAACTAATTTTTTAAAAGAGAGAAAAAAGTAAAGAATCAATAAAAATTAGAGGTAGGAAAAAGAAGTGTTTGGGTTTAATATTCACTGAGGGGAACCAAAGAGAGCAAGGAGAAAAGTTAGGACCATAGCAGGGGCAAAATCATGCATTTATATTCACAATTATTGCTATACTCTCTCTCAAGTAAATGTTTGTTTAAACAAAAAGGTAATAAAGGAGAATAAGAGACAAGGAAAACATGCCATAGAAGTGTATCGCTATATTCATATAAGTGGTTAAATTCCTAAATTTCTGTGTAACAATGTGGAATTATTTTTTTACATATTAGAGGGATTTGAAGTTTAGAATATCAATGATTGATGGAAAATACCTGTTTCATGTTACATTTAATGCATTTGATATTCAGAAAGATGGTGATATTAAGCTCAAGTGCCTATGTTATAGGGAATAATATTAAGATTCTCTTCTGGAGAGTTAACAACTTAAGTTTGCAGACCAAAAACTTAGAGACAAAGAAGGGCTACAAGAATAGCCAATATTGTGGGCCTAGCCCTTCAAGGCCAGTGAGGAACCAAGACATAAGAGAACCTGTACTGTTATAACCTATAACTCAGTGGTGTCCCAAATTTCCTGTTCAAGGAGATTATGGGGTCACAGAGGAAAGACATGTATGATGTACAGTATGCCTAAGGAGAGTCACCTAGAGAGAAAACATTCTCTCAGGCTTTCACAGTGAGTAAACTGGTCAAGCAATGGCCAGTGTCATCCAGACAGCTGACACTGACAAAAGATCTACAAAATGCTCTACATGATTTCAGAGTAAATTCTGATGGGATCTGACTGATCTTGTCAGATACAAAAGTTACATTTTTTTGTTATGCAGATCTTGATTTATCTTGGTCTTAATCATTCAGCAGAAGAGTCTAGCCAGAAGGGTCTAACTTTATAAGAAGTAAAGCCATCTTACTATGCTGAGCTGTAAGAGGCTCAAGTCAACAGCCTCTGATATTGCCAGTTGTACTGATAACCCACTACAATTGTGGGTTATTGGATTATACATACAGCTACTTTCTCTTTGTTCAATGAGAAGAAAGATTTGTATTAGTAGTTTTCAGACAAGATATCATGTCTGTATCTTATACTCTCATCAACTACTACAAAGACTGCCCTACTAACCTCTTGTGAAACTCTCACTGCTATTTCTTTTCATTAAAATTAATAAACAATAAAATAAAATAAAATAAAAAGATTTAGGAGAACAGCTTTTATCTACGTATGCCTTGTAATTATGAACTACATCTCAGGAAAGTGATAGTCTGTCCTGGTCTTCATCTCAGTCTGGGAAGTTTATATTCACAATCCCATGGATAAGTTATTGGAGTCGTGTTGAGTTAATTTCAATCTACCACACCCAGTGCACTTCATGGTGAGAAGAAAGACACTAAAACATACTTATACTTACGGAGAGCCAAGTGGTTCTAAGTTCACCCATGGAGATGGCTATCAGGAACAAAACGTGAATAAAACATGATTTGGTGAATAGATGAGTACTGTGAGCTGGGCTAGATAGGAGGCCTGTATTGATCTCTGAAATAAGCAGAGAGAAGGATATGAAGTGAATAAAGTGCATTACATGATTGAGATAGTATTTGATGTTTTGGGGTCCAGTGCTTCAGCTTTGATGTGTAATCTTTCAAGCTCTAGGAAGTCAAAGCCACTATCTCAAGGCTCAATTCCAGCCAACAGCATGGAACAAGAGCAGCAAGTAGGGGCTACCAGGCAAACACGTGTGCCATTTTCAAAGGCTGCCACCAGCACCTTGGCTAGACCAATAGGCATTACTTAAAGCCAGTTGAAGGGATAAGGCACAGTCCTAGCCAGCTCTGTACATATGAGTACATGGAAATAGGGTCAGGCACAGGCAAGTTGGAGACAACTGCTCCTCCAAGGAGAGCCATACAGGTGTTCTCCACAAAAAGTAACACATTGTTTGGAGTTCTTTGGAAGTCGAGGATTCTGTTTTTGTTTTATGCTGACTGTTTTTATTTCATTTGTGTCAGAACAAATAAAAGACTTAGTCAAACAATCTCCTTTTGAATTGTCTGTTTTCTACCATGTGCCCATATCCATAGGTTAAAAACTAAAAACCACATTGATTTTTTCACAGTGTCAAGTTTCTTAATTACAAATTTCTAAACCATTAGAGATCAAGATAGATGAATATTTGAAGCTATATGCTTAATAGCTTCTTCTGGAGGTCTTTTCTTAGCTAGGTGAGATGATTTAGGATTATCCCAAATTTGATATTCATTGCATCAGAGGATTAAATGGAGCAATCTTTTTATCACCTTTCCAGTCAGTGGGCCATGGGGACAAGAAAGTGAAGAATTATTTTAAATTACCCTTTGTTCCTCTCCTCCATGGGCAGCACTTAGTGAGCAAATGAGTAAGCTAGACAGAGTGCAAGGAACCACAAATGTCTGTGCTCATTGCAGTTTTGCAGGCTAACAATGAGACTACTTTTCAAAATTCTTCTCAATTGACTGACATAAAAGATAAGAGAAAATGGTACGTCTTTCCTTTTGAGACACAGCATCCAAGGTCAAACACTTAAGTGATGTGAACCAAGTGTCAAATAATGTTCTGATTCTTTAGAATGTGTGCAGAGATTTGTTCTCTGATGAGACTGAACACACAGAAGGGGTATCAATGACTCATCAAAAGGTCAAGGGGAAAAAATCCAGTTCTCCCTCCCCCAACATAGCATAAATGGTTGAATTCATTCCCCCTGCTTTCAATCCATCTCTGACACATCCTCAGTTGAATAAATCAGAACAACAAAAGAATCTATTAACCATCGAATTTGGTTCTGCGGTAGACATGACATATGTATTTTGAATAATTTGCTGAGTATATCCTCAGAGAATTTGTTTTGGCCAAACCACTTCACAGTGAGGAACTGCTTAACTCTGAACAAAAGCAGAATCCTTAGTGCTGGTTTCTGGGCATCATTAGCTTTAAAAGTTTAAGTAATTCTAACATGAGAAGTAAGAAAGATCTCAGTTTTTAGCACCATTTCACTTATTTAAGAATAATATAGACCCTTTATAAGTCACTTTGCATGCTATTTTCTTACCTACGAAGTGAGCATACATAATAAGCATATTAAGCTTCCTTATATATGGGGGCAAAAGGGCATGCTCTTAAAATTTATATGTTAATCCTTTGTCATGTTCCCATAGACAGTTTTCTCCACAAAGAGATATTAAGATGACAATACCTCATTTCCATATTGAAATGTAATGAATTTAAAATAACTCAGTTTTTTACATGATTAATTCTGACCAAGCACCCTTTCTTCTTTGCTGAGTGAATGATAACAATTAATTTACAGTAAGCAAGTGAGTCTCATTCTGCTCACACTCAGACCTCCTGGCCAGAGCCCATGGAGAGGAGGACCCAGCCCCCTTGGCAGGCTGCCTATTCATCTGCTGGATTATTCTCCTTTATAAGTGCTGCCACAGCAAGTTGAATTCATATCCAGCTGAGCTAATTGTCCTCATCACCATGCGTCTTCAGGGAATGTCCCCGCATCTTCAGCACATGTCGAATGTCTCCTTTGGTAATGATTCCAGCAACCACTTTTGTGTGCTTTCTCTGTGCTGGTCGTTTTGTGCTAATTACTTCACATACATTATTTCCTCTGACCTTCACAACAGCTCTTTGAATGACATGTTATTATCTCCATTTTACAGATGAGAAAACAGGCTTAGAGAGGTTAAAAACTGATCCACAGACACAGAGTTAGTATTTGGGATTTGCACCTAAGTCTGTCTGGATTTGAATCATTACATCAAATTCCTGCTTGATCTAAGGAAAGAATTAAGTCCACCCAGGTTCTGCTTTTCATTTTAGCTCAAATCAGGCAGCAGAGAAAGCATCCTACATCAGAAAACCTAAACTTACCACTCATATTGAAAATAATAGTGAACAGGGGCTGGGGAGATAGCTCCGAGGCACAAGTGCCTGCTGGGCAAGTGCAAGGTTGTGAGTTCGAACCCTGGTCCCACAAAAAAAAATATATAATAATAATAATAATAATAATAATAATAATAATAGTGAACATCTATTGAAAAATTACCAGACACTAGAGCTAGGATGTAGCTCAGTTGTAAGTGCTTACTCAATATATACAGCACCCTCGTTTTAACTTCCAGAATGGTAAAATGAAAACAAATAAACAGATTTCCAGGCAATAGGCACTCTATGCACACCTTATTCTTTTCTTTGAACCATAGTACCTCTTTTAGACTTTCAGCATATATTTTTATGTGCATTTATTTATTTAAAAGTTGTTTTTCTTTTGTATGTGCTGGGTGTTGGACCCAGGAATTCACGCAATCCAGGTAAGCCCTTTATCACTGAGCTACATTCCTAGCCTATATTTTAATGTAAACCAATGGAATGCTTCACATGTTCAAAACTGTGTGCACGTACTTACCTATATCATCAAATTTGTGTGCTGCTCACACTCTTGCCTTCTCCCCGCTTCTTAAAGGAAGTTATTTGCTGGTAAGCACCAGCCACGCTTTGCACTGCACCCAGTGTGCTTCTGTAACACCTCTCCTAATTACTATTCAGTCCTCAGAACTCAGTTGCTTTTGCTCTCAGAAACAGCATGATGGGTCACATCTCTGTCTCATTCCTTTGGCAGCATGAACAGGCTGTGTCTTCATCTGTAATTTGTCTGTCTCTCCCATGACTTTGGAGGATCCTCTAGTACAAGGGACAACATATTAAATGTTTATAGCAAAGTACCCACACAGGGAACGTCAGAGGAAGTCTTATTTAAATAACACAATTAGGGCCCAGTGGGATGGCTCAGTGGTCTAAAGCACCTGCTTGGGAAAGCTTAGGCAGCTTCAGGGACCAAGGTTCAATCCCCGGCACCACATGCCGTGCCAGCCCTGCCCTCGGGACGTGCTGAACCGGCCATAAAAATCAGTGAATAAACAAAGGTTCTGAAACAAGAAAATAAATAAATAAGTAAATATTAAAAAAAATAAAATAAAAAATAAATAACACAATTACTTCCCGTTTCTAGAATTCACGCCAAATTCCTTAGGTTGCATGTTATATTCTTTTAACTCTCTGTATTGGCAGGGATTTGATCTATGATCTGTCACGTGGTTTCAAATCCTTACATCTATGAAGTGGTACTGAGCTCTTTGGTTAAAAAAAAAGTGGTGGAGAATGCAATATAGTTTTACTTAATCAGTAAAAGAGAAACTTGCTCTTTTCTTTTTCATTTTTTAACTTTCCTTGGGCCACTATCAATTGTCTTTTCACAAGTACCGAACCTATTTTCTTCAAACTTAGAAACAGGCATAAGGAACTACTGAGTTAACTCATTTGCTAATTTTAGCAGATTTTATGTCTTTAACACATCAAATACAATACTGACTCTTTGAAATTCATATTATATTTAAAGCATGGGTTGTTTATTTTTGCTTAGAACACAATAAAGTCATGAAAGGATCTTATATCATAAGAATTAACTGGAGAATCATTTTTGCAATAGTGAAACTATATCAGTCAGTATTTACTAGAGAAATGGACATAATACATGCTATACAAATATGTAAAAATTTAAATTTTGGCTTACAATGGACACTCACAGAGTTGGTTGTGGAAGATGGCAAAGGACTGTCTGTGCATGGGGATCCAAAGGATGCAGCAAAGGCCTAGAGCCCTGTGTAGTGTCCTGTATGAGTCCCATGTATGAGTCAATATCAGAACACCAGAAGCTCTGCTTTGGAAGGCCAAGAAGTCCATACTGAAGGTTGAAAGGTCTGTGTCAAAAGCTGTGAGATGACATCTAAGAGGAAAGTAGAGACTGGAAGTCTCTGAAGAAGACAGAAGCAATCCTTCATCATTTCCTTTTCATAGCATTCTGGAGATAGTTCTTCCTAGGGTGGTTCTTCCATACCCAGAACTATGCTGAGCCAATTTAGTTGGACATTGCTTACTCAAGTTGACACAATCTATTAAGTTAACACAATCTGCCCCTTGTCAACTCCACAACTGGACACATTTCTTCAAACATAGTCTCTAGATATAAGGACCAGTTCATAATATGCCTGACCTGTAATACCTATCTGGAGATCAAATGCAAACCCACTAATTGGGTGATACTTATGCTTAATATTGTATAATTTAGCTGAGGAGATAGCTCAGTGGTCTAAGTGCCTGCCTGGCAAGTGCAAGGATCCAGGTTTGATCCCTCCTACCACATGCTGTACCAGCCCTGTGCCACACAGGCTACCAAAACTGGGTGTGATGATGCATACCCATAATCCCAGTGCTGAGGAGGCTGAAATGGAGAATCACCATGAATCAGAGCTGCATAGTAAGACTCTGGACTAAATCAATCAATCTGTCTTTTAAAACATGCTGTATAACTTATATAACAGATTTAACAATCTTAAGAATCAATATGTTCATGAGTTTGAACCCCAGTCTCACCAACAACAAAAAAGAAAATCAGTATTAAGTCTATCAACATTATATTACCTTGGAATCATTTTAGCAGGAACTAATACAGTTACAATTCTTGTTTCTGTAGCTAATTATATGATCACAGCTGGTATGTAGAAGTACCTTTTCCTACTACATAATCTGTATTTCCTTTACCTCCAGCAAACACCTCAGCAAGTCTTGCTTCTTCTCTTGGGTGGGATGACCTATACATTCATCCCTCACAGTTCTGGACCACTTGTCATTCTGTGCCATTTGTTATCTGCCATTTGGGGGATTGTAGTTTCCCACTGACTTTAATGACAGGGTCTAGCTATATTAAGAAACTCCCTAAGAGATCTACATTTTAAGTATACTCTTCTTTTCCTCTGTCATGGATCAATAGTCCAATTTCCTCTTGAAAGTGGAGGTCAGTGAGCCCTGACGCTATTGTAACTCCCTTTTCAGCTTGCTTTTTTTCAGAGGCACAAAGGGACCAAAATGACTAGAGACGTCTTAGCTTCTATTTCAATTGTTTGCATTGTTGTTCTCCCTGGTACATGTCTTACTCTCTCTGGAACTAAGACTTCTAAATCAGCAAAGCACAAAGTAATGGAAACAAAAAGCAAAAATTTTACTAGTTGATCACTGGAGGTAATGATGAGTGACACCATTCCCACTTTCACCCTTTGATTCCTGGACCAGTGTACCCTGGATGTGGGAGACAGTACTACATAATGAACTATATACTATACTATATAATGAAGCGTCAATACCTATACAGCCTTTTGAAAACATTGTCCCAGCTCTGAAAACTATTGCCACATACCTGACACTGCAATTGTGTCTTTGAAAGATCATTCCACCTATCAGCCCAGCTACTTCTCTACAGTGAGCAATGTCATAAGACTGGGAAATTCCTCAAATATGAGCCCACTGTCTCACTTCTTTGGCTGTAAAATGTGTTTCTTGGTTTCAGGTAACGCTGTATAGGAAATCCATGACAGTGAATAAGGCATTCTATGAGGCCATGGATGGCAGCTTTGGCAGAACCATTACATACAGGGGGGGCAAGTCCATATCCAGGATAAGTGTCTATGACAGTCAAGGCAAAGTACAGGCCTTTCCATGATGGAAGTGGTCCAATATAATCAACCTGCCACCAACTGGCAGGCTGCTCACCCCATAGAATGGTGTCATATCAGGGACACTGTGTTGGTCTCTGCTGCTGGCATATTGGCCACTCAACAGTGGCTATAGCCAGATCAACCTTGGCAAGTGGGAGTCTGTGTCACTCAGCCCATGCATAACTTCTGTCCCTGTCACCATAAGCATTCTGCCCATGAGACCAATGGGCAATAGTAGGGGTGGCTGAAAATAGGGTAAACTATTACCTATGGAGCAGATCTTCCTACCAACTTGTTAAAGTTCTCTTTTGCTGAGATGACTTTTTGGTGAGTGTTTATATGGGAAACATATTGTTACTTTGACCCTATGAGGAAATCTATCCACGTACCTCTTTCTCAGATATTTTTGTCACCAATTTTCCAGTTATGCTCCTTCCAAATTCCTGACCAGGTCATTGGCTACAGCCCATCAGTCAATATATTCTCACACATCTGGGCATTTCTCCTTTCAGGAAAAATGTACTCTGAGAAGCACTGCCCCAATTTTTTCCCACTGTGAAGATTTTTCCTCACCACTGTCCTTCAAAGACATCCTGGAAATGAGCTATAATGCCAAAGCTGTCCACTTGTGGGTGGTGCTTGGATAATGTTCAGAAACACTGGAAACCAAACTGTACCTCCTCTTTGTCTGAAAGTTGGTCATATGGTACACTCCATGAGGCCAGGCATTCATGCTGGCAAACAGAAAGCAATATAGCAGGAATAGGAGCTGTGTGAACCTAGGCAACTTCTCCATGTACCTGTCTCGTACCCGCTGAACCTGCTCTGGCTCAATCACATGTACACCATTCTCATTTAATGATAGACTTTGCTGTGCACATCCAAACTTATGACTTCGTGGATCAAATAATACCCAGATCATGATAGGCAACGCAGGTTGCGTGGTTACCTGGTATCCCATGCTCAATCATTCAGTCACCACTAAGGCTCAGTAACAGGTTAAGAGCTATTTTTCCAAAGGAGAGTAGTTGCCTACAGATGATAACAGAGCCTTGCTCTAAAATCCTAAAGGCCTCCACTGTGACTCACCCATGCAATCCCGCCAAAGACTTCGAGCAGCATCTTACTTGCCACTGCCACCTCAGGTACCAGTGGGTCTGCTAGATCGTATGGCTCTAGTGGACAAGCAGACTGCATAGCAGCCTGGATCTGTTGTATAACCTTCTCTTATTCTGGATCCCACTCAAAAATAGCTATTTTCCAAGTCATTCAATAAACAGGCCAAAGGAAGACCCCAAAGTGATAATTTATTGCCTCCAAAATCCAAGTAGGCCCACTAAGCATTGTGCCCAGTTGGTTGTAGAGAATGACTCATACAACATTTTGTCTTTTACTTTAGAAGGACATCTCTACATTCTTTCACATCACTGGGCTCCTAGAAATTTTACTGAGGTAGAAGGACCTTCAATTTTAGTTGGATTTATTTCCCATCTCTGGCTTGCAAATACTTTACTAACAAACCCAGCATGTTTGCTATCTCCTTTCTATTTGACCAACCCAACAAGCATACCATCATCCATACAATACACCAGTGTGATAGTTTGTGGTCCCGAAAGGCAATCAAGATTTGTATGAAAAACAAAGGTTCTGAAACAAGAAAAAAAAAAAGATTCCTATGAACTAAGCTGTGAAACTGGACTGGAGAGTTACCCTGCAGTAGAACAGAGAAATTACATTGCTAGACTTTCTTTTTTTTTTTTTTTTTTTTTTTTTTTTTTTTTTTTTTTTTTTTTTT
>PVJA010043758.1:0-16593 GCA_004027025.1 Myocastor coypus | reverse complement strand
ACCTCCAGCCAGATTCAGTGTGCATTTATAGAGACCCAGCTACCCTGTAGGCTTCTCCTCCTCCTCCTCCTCCTCCTCCTCCTCCTCCTCCTCCTCCTCCTCCTCCTCCTCCTCCTCCTCCTCCTCCTTCTTCTTCTTCTTCTCCTGTATTTTTTAGGGAAGGGTGTACATGGTGTTCAGAGTCTCACTACTAGATCAGACTCCTGGAGATCCACATGTTTTGAGCCTCCTTACATAAACCCTAAGAGAGGACTTGCTAGGCTGCATGGTGACTCCACATTCCCCAGACTGATGTTTCTCCAGATCAGTAGTCTGTGCTACAACCCTACAATGGCATGTGAGGGTCAAGTTTCTCCCCAACACTTACTGTCTCCAGTGTTTGGATTCTAGCCATCCTGCCTGCTGCATGTGATTTGCTATCTCCTTGGTATTTTTCTTTCTTTTTTTTATTGTATTTGGTATAGGGTCTCACTGTGCAGCTTCCCCAGAGCTGACATTACAGGCCTGTGTCACTCCCGGTCTCAGTGGCCAGCTCACCACTCCTGAGGCTGGGGCCAGTGGTGCCAGTGGCAGGTGTTCAATATGGTTTTGCCCAGGTGGGCTTGGAACTCAAGGCAGTCCTGCCTCAACCTCCCAAGTGTGGGGAGGACAGGAGTGTGCCACCACATCTCGCTAACGCAAAGTTTTGTCTACTGACAATTCACAGCCTCAAGATTCACACAGCTAGGGGCCTGGCGGGATGGCTCAGTGGTCTAAAGCGCCTGTTTGGGGAAGCTTGGGCGGCTTCAGGGACTGCGGTTCGATCCCCAGCACCACATGCTGCGCCAGCCCTTCCCTTGGGGCGGGCTGAGCCGGCCATAAAAATGAGTGAATAAACAAACAAAGATTCTGAAACAAGAATAAAAAAATAAAAAAAAAAAAGATTCACACAGCTAAAGGTGGCAGGAGGGCAAGTGTCCACTGGTGCAGGAATAGAGGGACACAGTGAGGTCCACTCACAGCCTGGAATAGTACTCCTATATAGGAAGGAGTGGGGTTGTTTTTTGAGTCAAAGCTCCCCTATGTATCCCAGGCTGGGTTTAATGTTGTGTCTGTTGTCCTGGCTCCGCCTCCTGAATGTTGGAGTATAGCCATGTGCTACCATTTCCACTAGGAACAAACTTTAAATCATCCTGCCTCAGCATCTCAGTGCTGGGATGATAGGTTTGTGCCATCACATGGGGCTGCTTGTGTTACAGAGATTTTTTTTTTTTTTTGACATGCCCAGACTCCATCACTGGCTCAGTGCGCTATAGAGCGGGCCGGCAAGGCAGATGGGGCCAGGAACCGAACCTTGCACTTCTAGCGCTAAATCTGCTGAGCTATCCCGCCAGCTCTTGGGCCTCAAATTTCTGTTGACTCTCCTGTCTCAGTCTTCCTGGTGCTTGGATTATAGGTATGTGCCCAGTTTTGTTTGTACGTACGTATGTATGTATGTATGTATGTATGTATGTATGTATATATGTATGTACATATGTTATGGCTGGCTCAGCCTGCCCTGGCGGTAGGGCTGGCGCAGCATGTGCTGCCAAGGACCGAACTGTGGTCCCTGCAGTTGCCTAAGCTTGCTTAAACAGGTGCTTTAAACCGCTGAGCTATCTCACCAGCCCCGTGTTTCAGTTTTGAAGACCATCTATATCACTTTAAAATTTTTTTAAGAATTTATTTTTCTTGTTTTAGAACTTTTGTTTATTTATTTTTATGGCCGGCTCGCCTGCCCTCTGAGGGCAGGGCTGGCACAGCATGGGGTGCCGGGGATCAAACCGCGGTCCCTGCAGCTGCCTAAGCTCTCCTAAGCAGGTGCTTTAGACCACTGAGCCATCCTGTCGGGCCCCTATATCACTTTCTCCAGGACTTGGAGGAGCATTTTACAGTCTCCAGAGCACAGCAGGATCTTCTAATTTTCTGGTAAAACAGCCTACTCTGTAGGACTGGGAGCCTCCTGATCTACAACCTGTTTCCCTTTTGTATGTTTAGGTGCCGGTGTAATCTAGAGGCGCTCAATATTCCTTTTTTTTTTTTGGTACTGGGAATTGAATCCAGGGTCTCCTGCTTGCCAGGGAAGCGCTGTACCATGGAGCTGTATTCCTGGCCCACAGGCGCTCAATATAACATATAAAACTATGAGTGGCTGCAGACCGTGGGGATTAAGTTGGTAACCACAGTTGTGATAGCCAGGCATAGTGGTACACACCTGTTACCCAGCTGTCCGGGGATGCTGTAAGATAGAAGATTGCAATCTTTTTTTTTTTTTTTTTAATATTATGGCCAGCTGAGCCTGCCCTGGGGGTGGGATTCGGCACAGCATGTGGTGCGGGGGACAGAACTACTGTCCCTGCGATCTTCTAAGCTTTCCTAAGCAGGCACTTTAGACGACTGAGCCATCTCGCTGGCCCCAGATTGCGAATTTGAGGCCGGATTAAACTACGTAAAAGAAGCTGGGCGTGGTGGCTCACGCTTGTAATCCCAGCACTTGGGAGGCTGAGGCAGGAGGATCAGTGCGAGTTCAAGACCAGCCTGGGCTACAGAAGTGAGCTCAAGGCCAGCCTGAGCTGCATAGTGAGACCCTGTCTCAAAAAAGGCAAAAAAAAAAAAAGAAAAAAAAAAACAAAACAAAACAAAAAAACAAAAAAATAAACTACGTAAAAGATTATTTCCAAGTTAAAAAATAAATTAACGGGCTGGGGATGTAACTCAGTGTGAAGACCCTGCATTCCATCTTCAGCGCTACAGAAACAAAAAAGAAAATAAAAAGTTGGAAAGATTAAGGAATTGTCTGAGACCCAACTGTATACCACGGCTAGGTGATTATTTATTTCGAGGTAGGTGGTATTTTTGAGTGTGGTCAAGAGAAACGCATGGATGTTCTTCAGTGGTTTCCTAAAGAATACCGGCGCCTTAAATTGATACACCGAATAGCAAGTAAGCTGGGCCCAAGGTTTTTTCAGTCAGGCGCGCCACGGGCAGACCAGACACCGCAGGGCGCATAGTGCTCAAGATAAGGCTTGCCGCGGAGGATCGGGCACTACCGTCCGAGAGGGTCGTAGAGGACACAACTGGGGTACTTAGTGCCATCTAAATCTCTTTATGTTCCAGCTCCTGGGTTCGCTGTTCACCGCGGCCAGACGGGAGCAGGCGTTCTGGGCAGGCGCGCTGCGGACAACCCGTCCCGGAGTCCCTTGCGGTGGCGTCCCGGGGGCCTCGGGGGCCTCGGAGCAAGATGGTGGTGGCGAGGTCCGTGAGTCGGAGGCGGCGGCGAGCGCGGCGCCTGTAAGGGGCCCGCGGGCCCGGGCGGCTCCAGGCCGGGCTCCCGCCGCGGGACGGACCATGCTACGTTCCACTGGCTTCTTCCGGGCTATCGACTGCCCCTATTGGGCGGGGGGTCCCGGGGGACCCTGCCGGCGACCCTACTGCCACTTCCGACACCGCGGGGCCCGGGTACCTGGAGCCCCCGGCGGCGGCGGAGCGACGCCCCCGGGAGCAGGTAATGCCACCTGCCCAACTGGCTGGGTTTCCGGAGCAGCATTTGGACTCAACCTATGGGCTTGTCGGCCTGCCTGTTCCCTGCCCAGCCCCCTCCCCGTAATGCTCCCAAGCGACGGTCCTTTCCTCCCTTCTCTGGGACCCGGACTCGGCACCCCGGGTCCCATGCAAGTGGTGGAGCCTCCCACAGTCTCCGTTTCTGCGAGTGTGAAATGTAAACAAGGCGAGGATGTGTGTTCGGGGCGAAGCGATTGGGCATAGGCGGGGCGCGGAATCCGGGTTGTAGGAGCGGATTTAGAAAGCGGGCGATCCCCACCGCTCAGGCCCTGAGACGCGTCCTTCTGTCCCGAGTGCCCGTAGCAACCCTTGTTTATTACCGCGATATTTTCTCGTGCCTCGCCTCCGGGTGCGGCCACTGCTGTCTCCAACAGTTGAGTCCAGAGTTGTAGCATCTGCTGTGCATCCAAGCCGCTTGTCACACACGCCTGGACAGGAAATACATCAAAACCCACTTGGTTGAAACAGCGTGGGTTGTCAGGCAACGTCTCACTTTGGGTTGGGCAGCCTAGACTGCACAGTTGCTCTATCATGGTGGTTGGCAGCCTTTGTGAAACCCGCTAGGGGCTAGACAGGGTTTCTTGTAAGAAGTGTGGGACTTAAAGTGAAACGGTAGGAATTGCGAGGATTTGGAATGGAACAAGGACGGTGACATCACAAAAATTGGCCTGGAGGAATTAAGCATACTGTCATTCAGACTCTTTAGTAACTCCCTCTTTCGTTTGGGAGTGGCTCTCCCCTTCCATCAGGCCTTATATTGATTTTAATTTATGTGGTGTTTTGAGATAGTGCCTTGCCCTGTAGCCCAGGCTGGCTTTGAACTTGTGACTAACCTGCCTCAGCCCCCTCATTGCTGGCATAACCAGCCGGCATCCCTGGGTCTAGTTAAAGCCGTGATTTCACATATCCCAGGTTTCCACATCTGATGTCAAACATTCTGTCTCTGTTCTTAAAACAGTGACTCTGGAGTATTTTAGTCAGGGTTAGATCTCAGACTTGTGTTTGTGTGCCAGAGAGAAAACAGTGTTTCCAGTGTCTTGTGTGTCTGCTTGCTTGCTTGACAAGGTTTCACTAGGTAGCCCTGTCTAGCCCTGGCTAGAATCCTCCTGTCTCAGCCTAAGTGCTAGGATGATAGGCCTGTGCCACCACACCAGATGTTTTCAGTTTTTGTTTTGGTTTAGCACCACTAGTGATTAAACCTAGACAGTGCTGAGGTACCCCCTAATCCTCTCACCCTTCCCCCTCATTCTATTTTGAGATAGTATCTAAGTTTCCCAGACTAGTTTCTGGCTTTCTATCCTCCTATCTCAGGCCCCTGAGTAGCTGGGATGATAGGTGTGTGCCACTATGCCTTGATATTTTTTTTCTTTCTTTCCTTTCTTTAATGTACTTAGTACAGGGTCTCACTACATAGGTTGAGCTTGTAGTGATCCTGTTTTCAGTCTCCCAAGTGCTGAGATTACAGGCATATGCCACCATGCGCAGTCCCAATCACCATCTCAGTGTGCATACTGGGGGTTGAACCCCAGTCCTTGCATGTGCCTAAACAGGTACTTTAATCTGCTGAACTATCTGGATGGCCCTATATTTTTCCCTTTCTTAAGGTTCCTATGTAAATTTGCGCCAGATGTGGGGGATTGAGAGTTGCATAAGAAGGGGTCCTCTCCCTGCACAGCCTGTGGTGGAGGAGGAAGGACAGCAAGCACAGGGTTTCCTTTCTCAGCCTAAGGTGATGGGGCCAGAAAACACACACCAACTCTGGTCACTGGGTGCTGGCAGAAGAAGTGGTACACATGGGAGGCTTCTTGGTGACTGATGCCCAGCTCATTAGGCCCATTTTTACCATGTTGTGATGTAGTTCCACTACTTTGTTTGCTGAGGACGGAACCCAAGCTAGCAAATAATAATTTTTGAGTTAATTTAACTGGTTACAAGTACTGTGTGTGATGTCCTATACGAGCCAAGGATCATCTGATTTTCATGTTCCTATCTGCTTTTTTTTAAGTTATTATTATTACTGGGAGGGGCCTGGTAGGATGGCTCAGTGGTCTAAAGCCCCTGCTTAGGAAAGCTTGGGCGACTGCAGGGACTGCGGTTCGATCCCCAGCATCACTTGCTGCGCTAGCTCTGCCCTCAGGGCATGCTGAGCCGACCATAAAAATAAATAAAGAAACAAAAGTTCTGAAACAAGAAAAAAAAATTATTATTACTGGGAATCAAATGCACTTATGGAACTGAGCCCCATGTCTTTTCTTTTACTGTGTAGATATCTACCTTTTCATTTTTATGTTTTGCTGGGGTCGGGCCCAGCAGGATGGCTCAGTGGTCTAAAGCACCTGCTTAGGAAAGCTTAGGCGGCTGCAGGGACCACGTTTTGATCCCTGGCACCACATGCTGCACCAGCCCTGCCCTCAAGGCAAGCTGCGCTGGCCATAAAAATAAATAAACACACAAAAGTTCAAAAAAAAAAAAAGGATTTAGAAAAAAAAATGCTTTGCTGGGGTTAGTACTGTGGCCCTCCTGCATATTGGACAGACACTTGTCCTTGAGCCGCTCTGCAGCCCCACCTCGGCTGTTCTGTATCAGTCAGTGCCTCCCAGCCCCTGCAAGGCACTAAGGAGGGTGGATTTCTCAGGTTGCTTCTCCTTTCCCTAGTTAGTGTTTTGATACCTTTTGATACCATACAAGTAGTCTATTAGTTTGTTAAAGAACTTCTTTTGCTAATGTATTTGGTACAGGGTCTCACTATGCAGCTCGGACTCATAGTGATCCTCTTGTTTTCAGCCTCCCCAGTGCTGGAATTACAGGCATGTGCCACCATGCTGGGTTTCAGTGGCTGGCTCAGTGCAGCATGTTGTCCGTGGATCCACCCCAGGTCCCAGAATTTGCTTAAGTAGGTGCTTAGTCTGCCTTAGTCTGCTGAGCTTCCTCACTGGCTCTTTTTTTTTTTTTTTTTTTTCTTGTTTCAGAACCTTTGTCTGTTTATTCACTCATTTTCATGGCCAGCTCAGCCCGCCCCAGGGCAGGGCTGGTGCAGCATGTGGTGCCGGGGATTGAACCGTGGTCCCAGAAGCCGCCCAAACTTTCCCAAGCAGGCGCTTTAGACCACTGAGCCATACCGCCGGGCCCCTCACTGGCTCTTAAAGGACCATTTTTGAGAGTTCTTTGTTTGATGTCTCGTGCACCCCCCAGTCCCATGAGAACATGCTTCTGGCTCCCGTACCCTGGCATGCTCACTGTGTTTCCTCTTTGCTGGTGAGAATGAGTGGTAGAGGGCTCTTTCTTTTTTTTTTTTATTTTTGGTGGGGGACTGGGGTTCGAACTCATACAACCTTGCACTTGCCTGGCAGGCACTTGTGCCATGGAGCTATCTTCCCGGCCCCTAGAGGGCTCTTTCTACTTAGGGACAGGGGTTCATCCCAGCTTGAGTGCTTCTCTGCCTCTTCTTCCTCTGTGTGCTTACTGGACTGCCTCTGAGGAGACTGAGGAGAGTGTTTACCCAGGTTCCCAAGAGACTTTGGAAAGCTGAAATGAGGTAGCCTTTGCCAATTCCCCCTAATCTCAGGGCAGACAGAGAAGCTACTGTCTGCTGCCTTATTCTGTTCAGCAGGTCTGAGTCCATTCTAATTTCTGGCACCCCTGTTCTTTGAGCACCTTGCTGTCCCCCTTTGCTTCTGCAGTACGTGATGGGAAAACAACCCATGTCTGTTTGGCCTCTGAGGGAATTCTTTTTTTTTCTTTTGGTCTTTTTGAGACAGGGTCTCGCTGTGCAGTTCAGGCTGGCCTTGAGCTCACTTTTGTAGCCCAGGCTGGTCTCAAACTCACACTTATCCTCCTGCCTCAGCCTCCCAAGTGCTGGGATTACAGGCATGTGCCACCACATCCAGCTGCTCTGAGGGAATTCTTGGGGACTGTCCGGGCAGTGTCTTCACAGGGCTGAGAGCAGAAGAAGATGCAGGTGTGGCATCAGCAATTGGTCACAGGCATCCAGGGTTCAGCCTGTGTCCAACTTGCACATACTCAGGTGTAGCAGCAAGGAAACTTGAGGCTGACTGAGGAAAGGTACTTGTTTATACCACTGCCTGCCAAGGGTAGGTCTAGAGCTAGTGGGACAGGACAGCTGAGGCAGTAAGATTCCTCCTGGGGAGGATAGGGTGTTGCACTTAGGGTTGGGAGTTGGCATGGAGGTTGGAGGCTGCAGCAGTTGGCTCAGGTGAGGTGAGGAATACCAAGTTGAAGGGGCAGGAAGGATCAAGTACTGCATTTGGGTCAGGGCTCAGCAGCTGCCTTGAGCTACAGGGTGCAGGACTCAGCTTCCTTTCCTGGTTGCTGTCCCAGGGCCTGCTTGATTGTTTGGGCCTACCTAGGTGGCTTAGAGGGACCAGCCTGGCCTCCAAAGTCTTTCACTATTCGCCTGGCCTCCAAAGTCTTTCACTATTCTTTTTTTTTTTTTTAATTTTAATTTTTATTACATTCACTCATTCATTCATTCATTCATTCATTTATTTTGTGGGACCAGGGTTTGAACTCACGACCTTGCACTTGCCCAGCAGGCACTTGTGCCTCGGAGCTATCTCCCCAGCCCCTGTTTTTATTACACTTAATAAGAGATAACAATATGAGAAATACAACACATGTTAGTAGCACATTCACAGTAGTTGAGACAGTGCATATTGTTGTCCTCACAAATGTTATACAGAGCACAGGGTGCAGATGTGACAAATTTTCTAATGGATATTGGTTGGGGTGGGGGAGGGAAAGGGAGAAGAAGAGAAGAAAAAGTTTTCTTCTCTTTCAACCAGGAGGAAGTAGTTGTATACATAGTTCAATGTTTCATAACTGCAGTGGGTTACTGGTGAAACTGGCAATGTTGAAGGCTGTTGATTTAAGCCTCTTGCAGCTCATCTTACTAATCTAGCTCTGTGTTTTATGGCTTGTAATTAAGCTTTTCTGCTTGGTGATCAAGTGTAAGCTAAAGCAAGACTTGTCTAACACAACTTTCATCATTTGTACTTTCCAGGGTCAAACCTCCTCAGGATCTTTACCTATTCTGGCTGAAACTCTAGACATTTCTTGTCTCAGTGAGGCAATAGGTAAGAGAAGTGGCACATGGTGCAAGGGCAGGTGTCAGGGTCATGGGTGTTTTTCCCCCTCCAGGCCTGCAGGCCCCTGAGAGTTTTTATTGGAGAGCAGTTGGGTGGTGGGGTGACAGCTATAAAAAAAAGGTACACATGTTTCTACCCTGGAAGTCACCAATGTGTGGTTCAGGGGGTCTCAGCTTAGGATATAGGCCAAGCAGGAAACAGTAAAGAATTATTCTAGATGGGGCAATGTTGATGGCATTGATTCCAGGGCAGGAGCTCAATAGGAGGTTATGCTAAGGCAAGAGAGAAGAGAAGGAGGAGTAGTCCTAGGCAAGGGTGGGTCTAGGAACAGACTAGAGTTGAGGTATACAGTGATAACTTTTGAGCAGCTGACTGGTGCCAAGGGCCTGGGTGAGTCTGGGAAAGGTGGCCTCAAGTTTTCTAGTCCAGTGTAGGATTAGACAGGTGTCCTGTTCCTTCTGGCCCTTTAAATGCAGCCCCTGTGGGCTCCAAAGCCCTGCCCAGTTCCTATCACACACACTTGACAGATGATGATAGGCTTCATCTGTGTCCTGTGCACCATGATGGAGAGGGTTGTTTCCATTTTACAAATGAGGAAGCTGAGATGCAGAGGCCAGCACCTTGCTTGGTGTGGTGGTAGATGATGGGGAGTTAGGAGGAGATTGGGCTAAGTGTGGCAGTCAGGACCAGGACCTCTGAGCTGGGAATTCCCAATTCCCAGCATGGGCCAGGTTCCCTCCCTATTGGAGTGGCTCTCGTGCCTCTGGAAGATTCATCCTAGGACTAGGAAAGTATGGAGAATTGATGGGTTTTTCTGTAAGTGGGAACAGAAGGGCTTGGCAGTGGGGGCAGGGGGGGTCACCAGGCTTCCCCAGAGGTGGGGCTGACAGGTAGTGCCCACCAGTATGGGTTGTCTTTCAGACCAAAGAAGTGGCACCTTCTGTGGGTCCAGTTCTTCTCTGGAAAACAGGCAGTCACATGGGCTCCCCTCCCATTGAGGAAAGATATGACTATAAAGGAGTCTTGCAGAGGGGGGCATTGTCCTTACAGAAGCTTGGCTAGGGTTGTAACCTACTTAAGGGTGCTATCACTAGCTGACTCAGCATCAGGGCAGCTGGTCTCTCCTTGGTCTAGAGAGCCTGGACCTATGGGAGGATTAGTTCCCCTGTGCACTTTGGGGTGATCATTCACTGTGGGGGGCCATCCTGAGAATTATAGGGAATAGGAGGCCTGGGGAGGTAGCTCCGAGGCACAAGTCCCTGCCTGGCAAGTGCAAGATTGTGAGTTTGAACCCATGTATATGTATGTATGTATGTGTATATATATATGTATATATATATATATATATATATATATATATATATATATGTATATGGAATGGGATGGCATCCTTGGTCTTCCAGGAGGTTTATTCTTTTTTTGGTGCCAAAGAACAAACCCAGGGCTTCCAGCTTGCTAGGCAAGCATTCTATCCCTGAGCCAAATCCCCAGCCCCATCCTTGGTCTTCCTACTCAGTGAAATTACATCCCTTGTCTCACCCCCTTATGGCAGCTACAAATAACCTGACAGAAGCTGCCAGGTGTTTGAAGAGCAGCATTGACCCTGCTTGAGAATGTTGTTCTGGTGAGGGGAGTTTTCTACAAGCCTACTTACTATTTCTTTTCTAAGACCTTCCCTTCCTGAGCCTGTGAGGCTACCCATCCCTGTTCAAGACACAGCTTGAGCCGGGTGTGGTGGCGCACCCCTATAATCCCAGCACTTGGGAGGCTGAGGTAGGAGGATCAGTGCGAGTTCGAGACCAGCCTGGGTTACAAAAGTGAGCCCAAGGCCAGCATAGCAAGACTCTGTTTCAAACACACACACTCACGCACGCACGCATGCACACGCACGTGTGTGTGTGTGTGTGTGTGTGTGTGTGTGTGTGTGTGCGTGCGAGACACAGCTTGGCCCTGTCCAGAGGAGAAACCTCCAGCTGGAGTTCAGTTCTGGAACAGTGGTTCTTTTGTTCTATTGTTTCAGTTCCTTGTAAAGAACTAGAGGCAAGGTGGTAGGGACTTGGGTCCTGGGACCTGGATGTCCAGAAGTGGTGCTTGAGGGCATCCTGTGTTCCTAAAGATTAGGCGTCCCAGCAACAGTCACCTTTTAGTAGATGTGGCAGGTCTGTCACCACCTCCTTCCTCTGTGTGGCCTCTGCTAGTGATCAGCCTTGTGCAGATGCTGTTGCTTGGAGGGGTCCTTTATATGAGGTGTCTCAGCACTTCATCTTTAAAGCATTTATTTTATTTTATTTTTTATTTTTATTTTTATTTATTTATTTTTTTTTGGTCTTTTTAAGACAGGGTCTCTCTTTACAGTTCAGACTGTCCTTGAGCTCACTTTGGAGGCCCAGGCTGGTCTCAAACTCACAACAGTCCTGCCTCCACCTCCTGAGTCCTGGGATTACAGGCCTGCTCCACCAGGCTCAGCTAAAGCAATTTTTACTGGACTGGAAGTAGTGTTTAATTTAATTTAATTTAATTTTTTTGCAGGACTGGGGTTCAAACTCATGACCTTGCACTTGCCAGGCAGGCACTTGTATCATGGAGCTATCTCCCCAGCCTAGTGGTATTTAATTTAACAGCATTTGGAAGCATAGGAAAACTACTACTTGGCTATGCGTGGTGATGCTTACCTGTAGCCCCAGCACCTTGGAGGCTAAGACAGAAGAATTGCTGTGTTTGAGACCAGTCTGGGGTATTGAGTAAGACTCTGTTCCAAAAAACAAAAAGCCACTACTTAAGCTGAGGTGGTTCCCTCATCTAGGGACCCTCTGGAGAGCTGGAATTTTGAAAACCTGGCTTCTTGGCCTGTCTAGCCTGGAGCAGAACTTTAGCACTTGCAGCACATAAGTGAGGAAGGTGTGGCACATCAGGCAGAGATCTTAAACTGCCATTGTGCCTCCAGGTGTGATATTGGGGGACAAGTGTCCTCATGTGCAGTGGGCAGAAGCCAAGGATGCTGCTCAGCACTGCATAGGGCCTGTAGTAACCACTGAGAATGCCCTGGTGTGGTGCTGAGGGGAGACCAAGGTTCAGGACCCTGTTCTTGGCCTGTCTTTGTATTATAGGTGGAGTGGGGACAATGGCCACAAGTCTATAGGGACAAGTGGGGATTCTGTAGAGCATCATTCCTCTTGGGGGTAGAGTCGGGATCAGTGGGGACAGTCTGCTATCTTAAAGGGGCTCAGGGTACCCATGTGAGTGTCTGAGTGTGTGCCCTCCTAGGAGTTTCCTGCCTGTTCCACACACTCAGAAACAGATGCCACAAGCCTGCCCTACACCCAGCCAGTGGAACACACAGACCTGACCATGCCCTTGCTGACTGGCTTTCTGGGTGGGCCCCAGAGGAGGCTATAGAAGACCTACTGCATTTTGTACCTTGCCTTGGCCTTACTCATCACTTCTGCACAGGGACCTTGCAGTGTGTGTGCCATGTCTGCATGCAGTAGGTCTCCCAGGACAGGCCAGTGGATGTCCCACCTGCATCCCTTTGTCCAGAAACAAAGCAGGGAGCAGGGGGCATGCAGGTTGGGGCATTATTCCCAAAGCCATCCACATGCAGGAGATTGCATCACCTTGTTGAGTTCTGAGATCTGTTTCATAGAAGCAAGTGGCTGAGTGTGATGTTTGCGCCTGTCATCCCAGCACTGTGGAAGACTGAAACAAGGGTTGAAAGTTCAAGCCCAGCTTGGGCAACTCTGCAACTTTGTGAGACTGTCTGGGTTCAATCCCCAGTAATGGAGAAAATAAACTTAGAAGCAGGGCCAGAGAGATAGCTCAGTGGAATAAGTGCTTTCCTGGCAAACACAAGGTACTGAGTCCAATCCCTAGTACAAAAAAAAAAAAGGAAAGAAAAAAATCGGAACCATAGGAGAGTAAGATTAAAAAGAACAAAATTTAGGGGGTATTTAGGAAGTGAGTAGTTAGGGACCAAGATGAGGTGCTTCTTGAAGATGTCTCTGGCCACCTGTGCTGTCCTTGAGACAGGAACTGTAAATCTTTTTTAATTTTTTAAAGTTTTTTTTTTTTCTTGTTTCAGAACTTTTGTTTGTTTATTTATTTTTATGGCCAGCTCAGCCTGCCCTGAGGGCAGGGCTGGAGCAGCATGTGGTGCCGGGAATCGAACTGTGGTCCCTGCAGTCGCCCAAGCTTTCCTAAGCAGGCACTAAGCCATCCCGCCGGGCCCCCAAGGCAGGAACTATAGAGTCTGTGCATACTGCATAAGGAAGTAGCACTTGTGTGGGCAGTTCCATGGCAACTGTCCCACAGGATCTGGAGACGCCCAGGGTTCTCCAAAGCAGCTTGAAGGACAGCTACAGTAGTTTCTTTAGAGCCTCTGCTTAGCTTGCTGGAAGGCTAGAACATGGGTGCCCTGGGGTGGCACTAGGCTTGGACACATACAACCAGGCCTTTGTGTCCTCTCAATACCAGAAACTGGCCCCCATGCCTTCCCAGGGCCTTTCTGGTTAGTCAATGCTCAGTATATGCCTGAGGAAGCAGACAGGGTGAGGGTGTTAGGTGTGAGGCAACAGCATAGGCCAGACCTGGAGAATATCTGGCCCCTAGAATTGCAGAGAGTGGGGTATCAGGTAGGCAGTTACTGATACTGGTCGTAAAGGATGGATAGGAGCATTCCCAGTTCAGTACTCACAGTCTGGGCAGAGATACCACTAAAAGACCTGGATGTTTTCATATTGAGATTCAGAAGGGCTGCTTGGGAGCTTCCAAGACCCCCAAGAAGGGAAGACAAGACAGCTCCCCCATCCCCCTTCTGTTCCCCATTCAGAGCTCACTGCTACTGTGCAGACTTGTTCTCTGCCTTTGTCTAGCTCAGGTCCAGTGCCACCATGGTGGGTTTCATTCTTGTGTTTCTTCCCCACACAGGCCACACTGGCCTGCTGTATTGAGCTGCTGGTTGTGTGGGGGGAGTTGGGGGGATGACTGCGGCAGTTTCTGGGTGACAAGGAGATGTCTTCAGGGGTGGTGGGACCAGCATCACTCCAGGCCTATCCACTCTGGCTCATGAGCTATCCCATGTTCTTTCCCATGCAAATCCATTCAGCACCCCACACTGCAGTCCATTGGTCAGGAGGGTTACCTCTGCCCTGATAGAGGCTTGAAATGAGAGGCTGGGCCACCCTGCCCCTCGTTGCTGTGCTTCATATATACCATCGATGGTTTCCTATGAGGAGGATCTTAGAGGGCTGCTTGGAAGGGGTGTGCTACAGCTACAGCCTGCTCTCTGCACTTCTGGGCTTCCAGGTGGGGAGACCCATCAGTCAGAGTGAGGGGCCAGATGAGCCCCCAGGGAAGCTGCTCATGTCACCGTAGTTTCAGTCCATTGTAACAAGCAATAAAGATGCTGATACCCACATGTGACCCTGGCGTGTGACACTTTCTTAGAGGATACTGGGGCCTTGTCCTGGGAGCAACGTGGAAAAACTTGCAGTGGGGATACCAGGTGGGGTTGAGTGGCCCAGGATGACATCCTCACTTGAAAGTGTGTCCTGGAAATTTGAAGTTCCTGGGTCAGGAAAGTGAGGAGTTTAGAGTTGAGATTCCTTTATGTGGACCATGAGCAGAAATTTCCACCCATCCTGACTGATGGGGAGAACCAGTGCAAAGGAAGAGAAGGCTGCCTCCAGCCCTGCCATGGGGACTCTGGGACTCCCAGCCCATCCAGCCCTTCAGGGTCCAGTGTTAGAATAGCTGGAAAGCCCCAGCATTGTCCTCTGAGCAATTTTTTTTTGTCTTTTTGAGATAGGGTCTCGTTACGCAGTTGAGGCTGGCCTTGAGCTCACTTTTGTAGCCCAGGCTGGTCTCGAACTCGCACTGATCCTCCTGCCTCAGCCTCCCGAGTGCTGGGATTACAGGCGTGCGCCACCACGCCTGGCTTGAGCAATTTTTTTAAATGCATTTAGTACAGGGGATATAGGATCTCACTATGTTGATTGAACTTGTAGTGATCCTTCTGTTTTCAGCCTACCAAGCTCTGGGATTACAGGTATGTGCCACCATGCCCAGTCTCAATTGAGTCTCAGCACACCCCAGGGTCAGGGCTAGCGCCACAGGCCTAGGATTGAACCCCTGCTGCTGTGCTGTGCCTAAACAGGTGTTTTAGTCCACTGAGTTATCAGGCCAGCCCCCTCTGAGCAGTTTGATGGCCCTCTTTGGAGTGGGTGTAGAGAGGCATCCTGGCTGCTCTGAAGAGCCCCTGCCCAGGTCTGTCTGGCCAGAGAGCAGACTGGATGAGCTTCCCAAGTCAGGGAACCTCCCCCAGGATGAGCCTTGAGCTTCCCCCTGCCTGGGAGCTTTGGCATGGGGCTGTGGGGGTGCCCTGAAGCCTGGGAAGGCTCCAGCCAGGCCTGTTTCTCCAGGGCGGGGGCAGCGGAATGACCTCATAACTGCAGTTGCTAGGGTTTCAGGGAGGCTGGTGTGCGTCTGAGGTTCAGTGTGCCCCTCCCTGGCCTGGCCTGGTCTGACCTCAACTCATTGGCTCAAGTCTATGGTCATCTCTTTGGGTGTTTGGGGGACTCTGGGGCCACACGGGGCTCTCTGTCTAGAGTGAAGGACCGCGTCTGTCCACTGGCACTGGGTCTTGGGACCTGGATGTCCAGGAGTGGTGCTTGAGGGCATCCTGTGTGCCTAAGGATAAGGCCCCCAGCAATAGAGACTTAGGCTTGGAAGCATGGAACCCATTGTGGGGTCCTGGAACTATGTGCTATCCCTTGGCTGTAGCTTTTGGGAGCTGCATCTGTCAGAACCTACTTCGCAGTCTAGAAACTCCTGGGGATGTCATTTTTCGTCCTTTCTCTATGCCACCCAGGTGGCTGCCCAGGTCTGTTGGGAGGCCTGGTCACTTTCCATCTTTGTGGTTTTGTTTTGCTGTTGTCTTAGTTACTCTTCTATCATTGCTGGGACAAATACCCGACACTCAAAATGAAGGAAGGAAAGGTTTATTTAGCTCACAGTTACTGGAGGTTTCAATCTATACTCAGCTGGATCCAAGGCAGAGAGGCACAATGCAGATAGCATCTAGTTCATGGCAGTGGAACAACAACAATCGCGATAGAGGCAACCGACCAACCAGGGTAGCAGAGCAACAGCGCAAGTCTGTCTCTGTCTCTCTTTTTAAATTACTTCAGGCTCAATACTCTGGTTTCTCTTCAGATCGTATAAATCTTTCGCCTTTAAATTACTTCAGGCTCTCTGCCTTAGCCTATCCACCTCAGGTCACACTCATAGTCTCAGCAGTACTCAGACCATAATCCCAGCAGTACTAAAACACATAATCCCATGGATCATCATTCAGGTCTCAAACTCTAGAAGTCCTGGCCCCATGATTGCATGAGGCTTTGGGGAGACAACTAGACATAAACCATAACATTCTGCCCCTGGACCCCCAAAGTCTCATGCACATCCCTTTGTGCAAAAAAAAAAAAAAAAAAAAAAACATTTTAGTCCATCTGGAAGAGTAACCAAAGTCCCAACAGTTTCAGCATTGCTGAAAAATCAAAGTCCCAATTCTCCTCCAAGATCCAAGGCAAACTCTCAACTGTGAGTCCCTGCACAATAGAAAAGTTAAACAGGGACCCGGCGGGATGGCTCAGTGGTCTAAAGCGCCTACTTGGGGAAGCTTGGGTGGCTTCAGGGACCGCTGTTCAATCCCCGGCACCACAGGCTGAGCCAGCCCTGTCCTCGGGGTGGGCTGAGCCGGCCATAAAAATGAGTGAATAGGGGCTGGGGAGATAGCTCCGAGGTACAAGTGCCTGCTGGGCAAGTGCAAGGTCGTGAGTTCGAACCCTGGTCCCACAAAAAAAAAAAAAAAAAAAAGAAAAAAAAAAAAAAAAAAAAAAAAAAAAAAAAAAAA
>PVJA010043757.1:0-16545 GCA_004027025.1 Myocastor coypus | reverse complement strand
AGGGTTAATAGGAGGTGGCATTGTGGCTGTACTGTGAGTCTTGGAGAAGCTCATTTTGCTATCACCCTCTGGGCCACTCTTAGAATTCACTTTAGCTTCTGCTTCCTCAGCCTTGCATTCTGCTTCCTGCTGGGTTTCTTGAATTTTCTTAATATCTTCAGCCCATTCAATGGTTTTCTTTTCCAAGGAGAAGTCATACTGCAAAGATACAGCAGAGAAGAGAGGTGTAAATCCAGGTGGCTGCCCTTCCCCAACCCAATTCACTCCTTCCTCTCTCTTACTATTATGGCCTATGCAATAATTCCCACTTGGGAAGACTGACATTTCCAATGTGTTTATATAACTGAGCCAACTATTCTACAGATTACTTCCACAAAAACCAGGGAGGGTTTATTGACTTTAATCCTATATACTAGACAAAAAGACCCTTACTAGTTCCTTTGTCTCTCTCCCTTTGGGTCAATTCCTCCCTAGAATTCTTGGAGGCTCACACAGAATTTAATCATCTCTCTATAAAGTTCTTCTGACAGCCCATGCTTTATTCTGAAATCCTATAGCAATGGCCAGGCATGGTGGGACAAACCTGTACTCCCAGCACTCAGGAGGCTGAAACAGGAAGATTGCTGAGTTTGAGACCAGCCAAAGTTATTTAGTGAATCGCTTCTCAGCCTTTTGGCTAAGATCAAGTACAAAGCTATATAGTGAACTGAACTGTAGCCTGAACTACAGTGAGACCTTGTCTCAAAAAGAATAAAATATTTTTAACAAATAAAATCTTGGGCCAGGAAGATAGCTCAGCAGCATAAGCACCTGCCAGGCAAACACAAGGTCCTGTGGTTGATTCTTGGTCCAAAATAATAATAATAATGATAATATAATAATAATTTAAAAATCTTACATTATAGATAGTTCACACCTATAATCCTAATACTCAAGAGGCTGAGTCAGGAGTATTGCCAAGAGGTCGAGGCCAGCCTGAACTTCAAAGTGAATTCAAGGCCAGCCTGAACTATGTAGCAAAACCCCATCTCAAAAGACCACACACACACACACCCTCACAGCATTTGTCTCTATTAATCATCTGATCCCAAGCATATATGACAACTGGTAGCTTTAATATGTACCACTATCACTTTCCCCAATAGTATCACAAGCTTCTTGGAGGCAGCAATCTCATTATAAACCTTCTTTGGATAGCTATGTCCTAAATACAAGTCATGCCCAGAAAACAAGCTCTAACATTTAAGAATAATAAGAAACAACACGATGTCACAGATAATAACAATAAACAGTGTATATACTTTTTTTTTCTTGTTTCAGAACTTTGCGTTTGTTTGTTTGTTTTTATGGCCAGCTCAGCCTGTCCTGAGGGCAGGGCTGGCGCAGCATGTGGTGCTAGGGATCAAACCGTGGTCCCTGCAGCCGCCTGCACACGCTTTAAACCACTGAGCCATCCTGCCGGGCCCTGGTGTATATACTTTTTTCATGTATTAACGCCTTAGATTTTTCTCTACCCTTTAATTATTTGGATGGGCATGGTAATCCCAGCACTTGGGCAGTAGAAGGCAGGAAGACTGCTGCAAGTTTCAGGCCAGCCAATCTGAACTACATAGTGAAACCCTGTCTCAAAAAGATTTTTAAAAAAAAGTATTTTTATCCTTACTTTACTCAGGCTATGACAAAACTCATAAAGCTAGCCGGGCGTGGTGGCACACACCTATAATCCCAGCACTCAGGAGGCGGAGGCAGGAGGATCATTGTGAGTTGAGACCAGCCTGGGCTACAAAAGTGAGCTCAAGGCCAGCCTGAACTGCACAGCGAGACCCTGTCTCAAAAAGACCAAAAAAAAAAAAAAACCTCATAAAGCTGCTATGTTCTAGAACCTGGTTTTGAAACCAGACATTCTGCTTACAGATTCTATGCTCTTAAACCATTATCAATTAGAGTATAGGTTGTATTGAAAATGTAGGAAATCTAGACATGGGGCTAGGTGTATAGGTTAAGCAGTAGATTAAAAAGAATAAAGATTAAAAAAAGAATAAAGAAAAAATATAGATATACTTAGATTAAGATTTCCACAGACTGAGCAAGTATTCTCTTTATGGTTCCTTAACAATACCTTAAGTACAGTTCAGTTTACAAAAGTTTTATCTGCATGTTTAAAAAAATACAACTACTAAGCTGGGCATGGTGGTGCATGCCTGTAATCTCAGCACTTGGGAGAGGCTGAGGCAGGAGGATCGGTGTGAGTTCGAGACCAGCCTGGGCTACAAAAGTGAGCTCAAGGCCAGCCTGAACTGCATAGTGAGACCCTGTCTCAAAAAGAAAAAAAAAAAACTACTACATAAAGTAAAATTCACATAGGAAAGAAGAAAAGTCTTTGGCATTAGCTCTAAAGCACCTGAGCTAAGCAATGTTTGTGTGCATGTTCAAGATTGAAGATGGGGAGAACAGAAGAAAGAGGTCTAACATGGTGAGGTAAGCAACCTATTGAAACAAACAAAAAAAAAGGTCCAGCTATCCTCAGTCTTTTAGCCTCACATGGCACCAGGTCTATGAAGACAGCAATATGCATTGAATCAATTATTGTGGCTGTCCTACTAACGTGTTTTGAAAGTATCTCAATGTTATTTTTTATTAAAAATAATAATTTTTAAAAAGAAAAAAAATGGCACCAGGGGAATCTAGAAATATATGTATCAAGGTAATTTAAGGGCCAGGGAGATAGCTCAGGGGCACAAGTGCCTGCCTGGCAAGTACAAGGTCCTGAGTTTGATCCCCAATTCTGCCAAACAAAAACAACAAAAAGTACAGGATAATTTAAAACCCTGAACCAGATGGTGTGTCCTAAAAAGATACATCTGATTCCACCACTAACAAAACAGTCAGCACTGGGCAAAGGCTGCTGCCTCCAACTGAGGGAAACCATTTTCACAATCAGTTATCTCCAACAGAAACGGCTACAACCCTGTAACCAGCCAACTTATCACTACCTACATAGTCTCTGAAATTTTACTTAAAAGACCTGTAAGCTAGGCGTGGTGGCTCACGCCCGTAATCCCAGCACTCGGGAGGCTGAGGCAGGAGGATTGGTGCGAGTTCAAGACCAGCCTGGGCTACAAAAGTGAGCTCAAGGCCAGCCTCCACTGCATAGTGAGACCCTGTCTCAAAAAGACAAAAAAAAAAAAAAAAAGACCTGTAAATTTCTTTCCTTTTCTGACAAATATTTACTGAGTCTCTGTCTGTGTCTGTCTGTCTGTCTGTCTGTCTGTCTGTCTGTCTGTCTGTCTGTCTGTCTGTCTGTGTCTCTCCCCTTCAGCATCTGTGTCTGTCTGTGTCTGTGTCTATCTCTGTCTCGGTCTTTCTCTCCTTTTTTTTTTCTTTTGGTGGTAGTGGAGATCAAACTGAGGGCATTCCACTCTGAGCTTACACCCCTCCACTTTTTTAGATAGGGTCCAAGTCACTACTTTGGCCCAGGCTGACCTGCCTCAGTTTCTTCTCAAGAGTACTGTAATAACAGGCACATGCCACCATGCCCAGCTGAATTTCACTTCTACTGAAGAAATTAGAATACAGGAAATATTAGGGACCAAGAATATAGCTCAGCGACACAAGCCCCTGCCTGGCAAGTTCAAAAGTCTGGAGTATGAGTCCCAGTACCAAAAAAAAAAAAAAAGATAAAAAGAATACATGGAATCCTAACAAAATCATTCTGGGGAGAAAAAGACAGAAACATTAAAGTAAACAGTAATGTACTTTGGGAATAGTAAGTAACAACAATCAAACATTCATAGAGTATTCATGGAAAAAAAACTAGCATAAGCATTATAACTGCATTGTAAAAGAAAAGTCTTCCTTAATCTACTGTTTTTCTTTCCAATGCTTCAGGTGCCTATAATCACCCATAGTCTAGATATATTAAGTGGAAAACTACAGAAATAAATTATTAGTTTCAAATTGTATGCTGAGTACCTTAATGAAATTGGGCACCTTCTTCCACTGAATTCTGCCTACTATATGCATCACCCCTTTTCCAGCATTCCATACTATACATAATACCTACCAGGCAACCATTTAATAGTTATCCTGGTAATTAGCTGAACTGTTTGTTATAGTATTGCTGCACCTACATAGAAAATTTGATATAATCTGAGATCCTAGGTATTCAGTGAGGGTTGCCCATGCTGGCTTTAAACCCCTAGGTTCATGCCATTCTCCTGCCTCAGTCTCCAAAGTACCAGCACTTTGGACAGGTATGTGTAACCCCACCCAGATAAAAATGATCATCTTTTGGTGTTTTTTTAAATTATTTTTTCACTTGTTTTGTGGTGCCAGAGATCAAGACACAATCCTATGTGTTTTTAAGTTGCACAATTTCTAGTAATGGCTATTGATCATTACCAATAAAAAATTATCAAGCAAACAGAACAAAGAAAAACTATAAATCCCTATTTCTTCTGGGCCAATGAAACCTCCACTTACAAGAGTATCAACTCAGCATTCAAAAATAACTGAGTTGTTCACCATTATTAGCCATTAGGGAAATGAAATCAAAACGACAATGATAAACAACTTCACACCCATAAAGATGTTTATAAATCAAAAAGACCAAGTAAAGGCTATGAAGTAGCTCAGTGATAAAGCATTAGTCTAACATTTTTTTCTCACCACCAGAGAGGTCAGAAAAGACAATAACAAAGAGTTAACAAAGAAACAGAAAAACTGAACCATCTTGCAGTGCGGGTAGAAATGCAAAGTGGTGTTGCCAAACGGTTTGGTCTTTTTGAGACAGGGTCTTGCTATGCAGTTGAAGCTGGCCTTGAGCTCACTTTGGTAGCCCAGGCTGGTCTCAAACTCTCACCAATCCTCCTGCCTCAGCCTCCCGAGTGCTGGGATTACAGGCATGCGCCATGCCCGACACGATTTGGAATATTGTCTGGCAGTTCCAGGACCCAGAATTCCACTCCTGTATATATACCCAAAAGAACTCAAACCATTAAAATAAAAGCCTACACACCATGTTCACAGCATCATTATTCATAATATTGTAATCAGAAAGTAGAAACTACCAAAATGTCTATCTATTGATGAATGGATATGATGAATGGATATACACAATGTATTCATTCAAATTCAGCCCACAAAAATGAAATTCTAAAACTTCATGCATAGAAACAGATAAACCAACTTATATTATGCTAAGTGAAACAAGGCAGTCATAGGCTTTACATACAATGTTGGATTCATTTATATGATATATCAAGTAGACACAGAAAGTAGACTAGTGGTTGCCAGGGGCTGGAGGCAGGGGTTGAGGGAATGACTGTGAGGGAGATAACTGAGTTTCTTTTTAGGGAAATGAAAATGATCTGGACAAGCAGGAGGATCACCATGAGTCAATAGTGAGACCCTGTACAAAAAAAAAAGAAAAAGATAAAAAGAATAAAATAAAATGTTCTTAAAAAGAAAATGATCTGGAGTTAAACAGTGATGAGTTTACACAACTTTAAATATACTAAAACAAACAAGTAGAAAAAAACCGTATACCTTAGAAGGATCAATTTCATGGTATGTGAAATTATAAATTAGTAAGACTATTTGTAGACTACTATGCTTTCTCTTACATAGTGGCTGCCCTCATGCTATCAGGTATACTTTTTTTCCTACTTTTACTTGACCCAGGCTCTGCAGATCCTGTTTATTTTCCTACCTTTAATGAAATTTTGCTACTATTAAAAACTTATACATAAGGGGCCTGGTGGGATGGCTCAGTGGTCTAAGGCGCCTGCTTGGGAAAGCTTGGGCAGCTTCAGGGACCGCGGTTCGATCCCCAGCACCACATGCTGCGCCAGCCCTGCCCTCGGGGCAGGCTGAGCCGGCCATAAAAATGAGTGAATAAACAAATAAAGGCTCTGAAACAAGAAAAAAGAAATTAAAAAAAAAAAAAAACTTATACATAAAATTAAAATACTTTTTTTCTTAATAAACAGTAGCTGTAGGCTATGGTAGATTGCTCAGTGGTAGAGCACTTGCCTAACATGCACAATGCTTCAAAACAAAACAAACAGAAGAAAAAAAAAAAAGGACTGAAATTCTACAATCTAATTATTCACAGTATACAGACTACACAAGATAGAATACTTTTTTAAGTAACATAGAAATGCTTTAGTGAATCCCCCAGAAACAGCTTTCCTTTCCAGAAGCTGTATTTTTAAACAATCAAGTTCTTAAGTGACAAGACAACATATCTGAATACTATAGTGTACATTTTTGGTTTTCTATGGCAGTCTACCCTATAAGCAACTTTAAGACAATGATTAAGGCATTTATCTTTTACCCTCAGTACCCAGCAGACCATCTCTCAAAAGCAGGTATTCAACAAATGTGTACTGAAGAAAGAAGAAACACACAGCTATTTGCTGCTTTCAAGAAGAAATTCAGTACATTTACATAAACTGACTTTTAAAGATGAACTTTGAGAAAAAGGCACTTGAGGAAATAGCATTTAAACAGTCTAAAAGAATAAGTAGATTTTAAAAGCTGTTAGTATAATGAGAAACAAAAGAATATTCTAGGTAGAGACAGTAGCTCATGGGGAAAAGCAGGATAAATTCAACAACCTACTGGTAACCTGGTTTGGAGGAACATGAAGGAGAGGAATTAAGGTGCTCTGCCATAACCTCATGCCCACACTTAATACAGTAAAGGCTAATGAATCACCGAACATGTCTGTACACTTTTGAGACATGACAATTTATAATTTTAAGAATATTATTCTAAAAACAACACGGAAATAGAAGGAAAATGCTGCCAGCAGAGGAGTTAACTAAAGAAACTACTGCAAAGTAAAGAATAAGATAGGGCTGAAACAGAATGTGAGACACAGCAGAAGAAAAATACCATCTGACTTCAGGGACAGAGAAGATACTAAGAACACAAAGGAAAAGGACAGAGATGAGCCAGCAAGTTAGATGGGTAATGGGGATTTGTTCTGTGTAAGGCAGAGAGGCCCAGAAATACACAATTTAACAGAGCAAACAAAATCTCTGTGTATAAAACACACCTGTAAATGACCATGTGTGTATGTATGTATATATTTATATAACAGTGTGGCCTACATAGTAACAAAAGGTATGAGAAATACAAAAAGAGATGTAAAAGAGCTTTTCCTATTTCACTGTACATCCATTTTTATTGTTTTATTTTTAAATGCACTAAACTTTTAACTAAAAATCATCACTTACCTGTACTTCTCTGACAACCTGCAAACAATCAGGCAAGGAGAAGCCAATAGGTAGACCAACTTTAGCTGGTGTTTTGAATTTGTCTCCTATCTTAAATGGGACATCATCAAGGTAACTGAAAGTCCCTATAATCAAAAATAAAGTAAAATATATCAGCAAAGAACTTTTATTATTTGTTTTGCTATATTCTTATTTCTATGGATACACATTAATTTATGCTATCCTAAGACTAGAAGTTACAAAAAGTTCCAACCTCTTACCTTCTCCTGATTCTAGATTATCTCAGGAAATTCAACTTCAGTCTACTTTATCTTACTGGGATTTGTTTTCAATTGTACTTAAACTAAGTGTTAAAGTACTCACAACAGACTAAAAGGCCTTCCCATGGCCCACAGTCTCTGCCCTCATCTCATGAAGCCATATTCTGGGTCAGTGTAACAAGACATGGAGACCTCTATTCCCAATGATGACAGCTCCAACTGGCTATAAAAGTTCTATACTGGCTGTGCCTTCTCTCTCTCTCTCTCCTTTTTTTTTTTTTTGTGTGTGTGTGTGTGTGTGTGTGTGTGTGTGTGTGTGTGTGTGTGTGTGTGTCTTTTTGAGACAGGGTTTCAGTATGTAGTTCAGACTGGCCTTGAGCTCACTTTTGTAGCCCAGGCTGGTCTGGAACTCACACTGACCCTCCTGCCTCCGCCTCCCAAGTGCTAGGATTACAGGTGTGCGCCACCACACCCGGCTCTGTTCCTTCTCTCTTGACTGCTATTTCCTGAGCTCTTTACCTGACTCACTCTCAATTTCCTTCAAGCCTTTGTTCACACATTACCTTTTCAGGGAGGCTTACTCAGCCCGCCCTCATTAAAATTACTGCCCAACCCTTACAGCAGCACTTACAGCTTACTACCTAGCTTCCTCATTAACACTTACTAGCTTCCAATCATACTATAACTGACTTTATTACACTTACTGTCTATCTTGCTCAAATGAATGTTAAGGATCATCCAAGTAAATTAATCTAGGCTCCCTTAGTAATGACGTAGTCTCAAAACCTACACAACATTAATAGGCACATATTAGAGACTAGATAATACCCACAAGCTGGGCGTGGTGGCACAAGCCTGTAATCCCAGCACTTGGGAGGCTGGGGCAGGAGGATCGATGTGAGTTCGAGACCAGCCTGGGCTACAAAAGTGAGCTCAAGGCCAGCCTGAACTACATAGTGAGATCCTGTCTCAAAAAGACAAAAAAAAAAAAAAAAAAAAAAAAAAAAAAAAAAGGTAATACAAAGGAACCTCTTCTATTTGAAGTTCTCTGGATTTAGCTTTTTTTTTTTTTTTTTTTTTTTTTTTGGTATTTTAGGACAGGAATTACGGGGTCTACAGGGTTTCACTACTAGATCAACTAATAGTCATCCACCTGTGTTCAGCCTCCCACGTGCTGGGATTAAAGGTGCAGCACCATGCCCAGTCTTAATTGCTGACTCAGTGGGCCCCGGGACAGGGCCAGCAGGGCCAGATGGAACCAGCCCGTGTCTGCCTAAGCAGGCCCTTTAATCTGCTGAGCTATTTGGCCACCCTCTAGATTTAGTTTTTAATATAAAACTTACTCTAGTTATTGTTTTATTTAAAAAAAAAAAAAAAAAACACTATTAGACTGGGCATGGTGGTGTGTGCCTGTAATCCCAATGCTTTGGAGGCTGAAAACAAGAGAATCATGAGTACAATCTACGTAGTGAGACCCCATAGACTCTACTTTAAAAAAAAAAGAAAAAAACTTTATACTATTAAAACTATTACAAGTTTGGTGGGGGTATGCTGGGACCAAACCCATGGCCTCACACATTCTAAGCACAAATTCCACCACTGAGCTCCACCCTCAGTGAAGAAATATTTAAGTAGCTCAACACTTTAAAGGGAAAGAGATAACCTGAACAGAATCTGAACAGAACTGTCAAGACATAAGCTGTATATAACTAAACTGCTTTAATCCTTTACCAGTTTTTTTTTATAACTGAACAACAAAAAAAAAAACAAGGAAAGATAACTAACTTGAGTGTCAGAAAAGAATCCCTCTTGTGTATCACTCTTACTGGCTAGCACTGTACTCCAAACTGGGCTACTTCTTTTTTTAAATTTATTTTTAATTTTTTTATTTTTAAATAATACAAAATAGCAATTTTTGGGCCAGCAGGATGGCTCAGTGGTCTAAGGTGCCTGCTTAGGAAAGTTTAGGCAGCCACAGGGACAGCAGTTATATCCAGATCCCGAGCACCACATGCTGCACCAGCCCTGCCCCCAGGGCAGGCTGAGCCAGCCATAAAAAAAAAGTTGTATAAAATGCCATGCCCTAAAATTATATTTTAAAAAAAAAAGTAATTTTTTAAAAAGCTTTAGAAATTATGTAAAATTGGGCTACTTCTTTTCTGGAAGAGAATTAACATATTGGCAAAACTCTCAGGGATAAGGAAACACAGTTGATAAATTTTACTTTCTCAACCTTGGGTGTGGTGGCACATGACTATTATCCCAGCACTCCAGAGAACAAGGCAGGACTGCTCCAAGTTCATGGTCAGCTTAGGATACACAGTGAGTTCAAGGCCACTAGGAACTAAGAAGAACCTATCTTAAAAAAAAAAAAAAAAGTTTTTTTTCTTTAATAAGACTCATTTAGAAGCCAGGTGTGGTGGCTCACACCTGTAATCCCAGCACTTGGGAGGCTAAGGCAGGAGCATCAGTGAGAGTTCGAGACCAGCCTGGGCTACAAAAGTGAGCTGAAGGCCAGCCTGAACTGCTTAGCAAGACCCTGTCTCAAAAAAAAAAAAAAAAAAAAAAAAAAAAAAAGAAAAGAAAAGAAAAAGAAGACTCATTTAAAATGGGTTGTGACATAAATATCAGGAAAAATCCTATTTATAACACTAACAAGCAAATGTATTAATATAGAAAAATATGATTATAAAACACTAATTGTATTTTCTTAAAAGAACAGTTCTACAGATTGGTGGTTAAGAGTTGGCTGAGGGTGAAGGGTAGAGTGGGTTCCTTCAAAAAAAGTACTAAAGATAATGGAGCCACATGAGAATGTTCTTCAAAAAGGGTGTTTGGCCAGACACAATGGTACACATATCTAGGTACTTAGGAGACTGAGGCATGAGGATCACAAGTTCAAGGCTAGCATGAGCAAATATGAAACCCTATCTCAAAATTAAAAAAAAAAAATGTTTTGAAGGCTAAGGATATAGCTCAGTGGTAGAGTATCTAGGTACTGTCACATGCACACACACAAAAGTTCTGTTTCCTCACCTAACTTTCAGATAGGAAACTACGTGTTGTTACATCCACATACTCACATTCTATGTACACAGAACTAGGTGTAGGATTAAGGACAGATAAAATCAGGGATACCACTTTTATATTAAATATCTGCTGCTTCCCCTCATTCCCATCAATTAAATACAGGGACCTGCTTTTAAAAAGCATTAGCAGTGGGGCTGGGGAGACAGCTCAGTGGTCTAAAGTGCCTGCCTGGCAAGTACAAGGACCTGAGTTCGTCCCTGGAATCCAGGGCATGCAGTGGTAGTGCACACCTGTAATCCCAGCCCTGGGAAGGCTGAGACAGGAGGATCACTATGAGCAACAGAAGCATGGCCCTGTACCAAATAAATAAAGATCTAAAAAAAAATAATTTTTTTTTTTTCAAAGCATTAACAGCAGGGCATGGTAGTAGATGCCTGTAATCCCAGTACTTGGAAGCCTGAGGCAGGAGAATCATTGTGAGTTCAAGACCAGCCTAGGCTACAAAGCTTAGCTCAGAGCCAGCTGCACTATATAAGGAGACCCAGCATTAATACCAAGGTGATCTTTTAAAGGCTTTATTCCTTTAAAATCTTTTATCAGGGAATGAACAATTCTGTGACTACTGGGATGAGGAGGTAAAGTATTTAAAAGAACTGAGATGGAACTGAGTAGTAAAGCTCTTTCCTAGCATGCTCAAGTCCTAGATTAAATTCCCTAGTATGCCAAAATAAAAATAAACAAAAGAAGTAATGAGAACAAAAATAAACTTTTTGAATAATAAAGACCACCATGAGTACCATTAATGATAATCCTGTGAGAATTACAAAAAATATTTTGCCAAATATAACCAATTATGACTTAGTAATTATCCTTTCTTGTGTATGGCAGTGAGGATAAAAATATAGTACTTTATACTATCTCTGAGCTACATCCTTCATGACTTCCCCGGGCTGGCCTTAAATTCCAAATCCTTCTGCCTCAGCTCCCGACACAGCTAAGCTTATAAGCATGTACCACCACCACATCAGACTAGAAATCCCACATTTTTATCCATCATATGAGAATATCTACTTTTAAAATATCAACTTCTTTAGTTTCTTATTTTAACACATTCAAACAAAATAATAATCACAATGCCCATATACCTAAGCAAAATAACTGTCTCACTCCAAAACTCTTTTAGATTTATACTACTGAATGTCTTTAATGTTGTTTCATAAATGTGCCTATTTTCCTAAATTGATATTCAAAACTGAAAGGAGATCTCTGATGACTGTGGCAGGGAGAATCACATGAAGCCAGGTTCTGCACATCATTTTGCAACAGGTCACGATGAAGAAGACAACTGAGAAGACTTTGTTCTGTTTTGTTTCTTTTTAAATTGTTGATATGCTTCTGATTCTAGATATTACCTGCTTTTCTAAAATATGTACTGTACAGCGCCGGGCGTGGTGGCTCACGCCTGTATTCCCAGCACTCGGGAGGCTGAGGCAGGAGGATTGGTGTGAGTTCGAGACCAGCCTGGGCTACAAAAGTGAGCTCAGGACCAGCCTCAACTGCATAGCGAGACTCTGTCTCAAAAAGGCAAAAAAAAAAAAAAATTAAAAATAAAATAAAATATGTACTGTACAATTTCAGATTGAGGGTCAGAAGGGAAACATTTCTAATAAAAAGGATTAGGTTATGTAATTAGATTACATTTACTTCATGTTTTACTATAGGTGGGCTCAAATCTAGGTTTCTGAAAAAGAAATCTAGGACCAAACTTAAACTTAAGCGGACAATACAATTCTTTTGTTTTCACTATTTTAAAACCATAACTGAGGTAAGAAAAATGTTACAGATTTAAAAAAAAATAAAAATCAGCCTTTTCATAATATGCAGTGGCATTCAACCAAATTGTAAGATAAACAAAGAGTCAAGAAAATGTGATCCATGACCAAGAGGAACCAGACAAAAAAATTTTTTAAAAAGAGGAATCAGACATTACACTAAACCTAGGGACAGCCAAGATATCTTAAGTATCACACATGGAGCTTTAAATAACTAAAATAAATATTTAAAATCTTATAGAAAAGATACTCATGAATACACAGATGGGGAATTACAGCAGAGATGAAAATATAAAGACAAATGGAAATTTCAGAAATAAAAGATGCATTATCAGAGAAGAAACATGTTAATGGTTCATAAACCAGGCTATGCCAATCAGAAAACAAGATTCAATTCAACATAGGAGAAACTAAAAAGAACTTGGAATCAGGTTTAAAAAAAAAAAAAAAAAAAAATCAACTAGGGCTGGGGAGATAACTTGGTGGTCTAAGCACCTGCCTGGCAAACACAAGGACCTGGGTTTGATCCCTGGTACCACATGCCATGCTGGCCACTGAAACAGGATGTGGTGGTGCACCCCTGTAATCCCAGCACTGGGTAGGCTGAGACAGGAAGATCACTATGAGTCCAAGTTGTGTAATAAGACCTTGTACCAAATAAATAAATCTTTTTTTAAAAGTAAACAAACACAAAAATCAAAAAAGGTAAAACTGTTAAGATACATCTGGAATACCAAATAGCCTAATGTACAGGTGATAAAAATTTTGAAAGAACAGAGAGAGAATGGAGTAAGAGCAATACATGCAAGAAGAGATAAGGGCCAAACCTTTTCCAAGATAATAAAAGGCATCAATTCACAGACTCAAGAAGTTTAGGAAAACCATACAGTATTAGATATACATAAAATCAAACCAAGGAATGTTAAAAACAAATGATAAAGCGAAATCTTATATGCACTTTCTACAGTTGGTCCTCTATCTACAGATTCCTCCTTCACAGATTCAACCAACTTTAGATAATTCTTGATCAAGAACATTGGGGTGGGGAAATGTACCTGTACTGAACATATGCAGTCTTTTTCATTATGCTCCATTATGACAGCGATTTACATATTTATACCTTTTAAATATTATATGTACTATAACCATAAATGATTTAAAGTATACAGGAAGATATATACATAGGCTGCATGCAAATACTATCATTTTACATAATCATCCACAAGTTTTAGTATCCTCAGGAATCACAGAACCTATCTCTGGTAGATACAGAAGATGACTATACTAATAAAGGAAATGAAAAAATTTTGGGAAGTAATGGATATGATTACACCTTCATGGCAGTGATAGTTCCATAGCTGTCTATCCTCATATATCCAGCTACTTTCTTTTTTTTTTCTTGTTTCAGAACCTTTGTTTGTTTATTCACTCATTTTTATGGATGGCTCAGCCTGCCCTGAGGGCAGGGCTGGTGCAGCATGTGGTGCTGGGGATCAAACAGCTGTTCCTGAAGCCGCCCAAGCTTTCCCAAGCAGGTGCTTTAGACCACTGAGCCATCCCACCAGGCCCCTATCCAGCTATTTTCTAGGTCAACCATATCTCAAACAAAGCAGATCAAAAAGAGAATGGTAATAATAATAATAATAATAATAATAATAATAATAATAAGGTTTAAAAAAAGAGAATGGGATTTTAGTTTTATTAGGTCCTATTATAGAGATCTATTTTTTCCCAAACATAGAATATCAAGACATTTTTCCAGATATCAAAAGCAATTTGTAGCTGGGCGTGGTGGCACACGCCTGTAATCTCAGCACTTGGGAGGCTGAGGCAGGAGGATTGGTGAGAGTTCGAGACCAGCCTGGGCTACAAAAGTGAGCTCAAGGCCAGCCTCAACTGCATAGTGAGACCCTGTCTCAGAAAGACAAAAAAAAAAAAAAAAAAAAAAAGCAATTTGTGCCAGGCATAGTGACACTCATCTGTAATCCCAGTATTCTGGGGTACCTGAGGTAGAAGGATTGCCAGTTCAAAACCAGCCTGGGCAATTTAACAACTTAGTAAAACCCTGTCTCCAAATAAAAATTTTTTAAAGGTTATTTTTTCTTAGGCAAAACAAGTAAAAAAAAAAAAAAAAAAAAGTTAAAAATTTAAAAGGTAAGCTGGCCAAATAGCTCAGTGAATTAAAGCACCTGCAGGCAGGTGCAGGGGCCAGGGGTTCAATCCCTGAGTCTGCCAAGCCGGCCCCAACCCCAGGGCAGGCTGAGATGGCAACTGAGACTGGGAGTGGTGGCACACCCTTAATCCCAGCTCTTGGGAAGCTGTAAACAAGCAAATCACTATGAATCCGATCACAATCTTATAGTGAGACCCCAAGTACCCCGTAGATCCTTCCCTAAAATACAATAAATAAATAAAATAAATAAATAAACAAACAAACAAACAAATCACTATGAGTCAGCTCTAGTAGTGAGACCTTGAACACCCTGTAGACCCTTCCCTAAAATAAAATTTAAAAAAATTAAAAGTAATGCCCTTTTAAAGAACTAGCACTCTGCCAGGCGTGGTGGCACACGCCTGTAATCCCAGCACTCGGGAGGCTGAGGCAGGAGGATCGATGAGAGTTCGAGACCAGCCTGGGCTATAAAAGTGAGCTCAAGGCCAGCCTGAACTACATAGCGAGACCCTGTCTCAAAAAGACAAAATAAATAAATAAATAAATAAAGACCTAGCACTCTAAGAAAATCCTAATCTAAACCAAAAGTTTTTACAGTTTATATAATAGATAATACTACTGTAAGTCTTGGAAAAGTAACAATTCATAGCCTTTATTCTATTATTTATAATTTCTTACCATTTTAATTCTTTTAGTACTAGGCATTAAACTCTGGACCTTGCACTGGCCAGGCAGGTGCTTATACCACTGAGCTATCTCCAATCCTTATTCTACTATTTAGTAATGAGTAATTATTAACAACATTAGGAGTTCAGTTGAAAGAATCAACCTGAATATAAATGCTAGTTACAAGATGGCACAGTCCAAAACTTATGCCCAAATATTTAAATATGAAAAATGTCATTTTAATTATCTAGTCATAAAGGCAATTATTACCTCCCTACTCACACCCTAAGTGTGGCAAAAAAAAAAAAAAAAAAAAAACATTCCCACCCACTAAACCTCCATTAGACCAGCCAGGAAATACTTGACTAAGGGAACTAACACAGGTTCATTACTAGACTATGCCATCAGATATCTTTAACCAAAACATACAAAAACTCTAAGATGCTAGTCACTCGAAAATGAAAGTTGTGGTGGTGCACAACTGTAATCCCAGCACTCCATAGGCTAAGGCAAGAGGATCAGTGCAAATTTGAGGCCAGCCAGAACTACACAGTGAGTTCAAGGCCAGCCTGTAGCAAAAAAAACACTCAAAGATTATATGACATATACCACAATAACTAGGTGGTCATTTTTGGCCCTATGTATTCTATTACAAGTACGCCAAGAACACAACCCTTTTAACAGAAGGATAAAAATGAAACAGTCACAGAAAAAGCCAGAAGGAAAAGGTGTATGTTCCTCAAAAAGAGAAATAGTAGCCTTAGTTTGCTAGCTATCTAATGTCAGCCCTGAAAAGCCATTCTGAACTTGATTTCCTGAATTCAAGGGCCTATAAGACTGCCCATAAAATTTTTCCCACTTATTTCCTTTAATTTTGATTCCTTAAATTACTTGATATTTAAAAATATAATCATTTTAAAACCCAGCTGCTGTCACTGAAATCAAAACAAGCTAAGTGATGAACCCCTATTTAAGTAACAGCCTAAGAAAAGCCTTTCTCCCAAATTCTGCTCAGAAATCTCCATTTAAACCATGACATTTTGGTTAGGAATTATAAGAGGCTAGAGAAAGCACTTTTTAAAAAGTATTGATCAGACATCTTAATAATTGTAATTTTTCTCTGAATTGTTTAGCTGGGACACATAACCTGGAAGTCTAATGCATTCTTACTCCCATAAAAAAGCTTCCAGGGCCAGCGGGATGGCTCAATGGTCTAAAGCACCTGCTTAAGAAAGCTTAGGTGGTGACAGGGGCCGCAGTTTGATCCTAGACACCACATGCTGCACCAACCCTGCCCCCAGGGCAGGCTGAGCCAGCCATTAAAAAAAAAAAAAAAAAAA
>PVJA010043756.1:0-16680 GCA_004027025.1 Myocastor coypus | reverse complement strand
AGAGAGGGAGAGAGGGAGCGAGAGGGAGAGAGGAAGAGAGGGAGAGAGGGAGAGAGGGAGAGAGGGAGAGAGGGAGAGAGGGAGGGGGAGAGAAAATGAGAACTAAAACCTCCAAGTATGAGTAACCCAGAAACTGAACACTACAGCCAAGTGGTAAAGAAACTTACTAGGTAAATGCCAAAGCTGTTTTTCAAAATGGAATAGCCTGAAAATGGATGGCTCAGTCTTTTTTTTTTTTTTGCAGAACTGGGGAGATGGCTCAGTCTTGAACAAGAACTACACTAGGAAAGTCTGTCTCAAAAACACAAGACTAGTAATAATAATGCCCTGTTTAAAAAATCACCACTAGGCCAGACGTGGTGGCGCACGCCTGTAATCCCAGCACTTGGGAGGCTAAGGCAGGAGGATTGGTGCAAGTTCCACACCAGCCTGGGCTACAAAAGTGAGCTCAAGGCCAGCCTCAACTGCATAGCGAGACCCTGTCTCAAAAAAAAAAAAAAAAAAAAAAAATCACCACTAGCCAGAGTAGTACTCACCTGTAATCAGAGCACTTGTGAGGCTGAGACAGGAGGATTGCAAATTCAAGTCTGAAGTAGGCAACTTGGCAAAAAAGGGCTGGTGGTGTAGCTCAGTAATAGAGTATCCCTGGGTTTAAACCTCTGTACCACAAAAATATATAAATAAATAGACTACAATTTCCAGAAATCTCAAAACAGATATGCTAATGATATCAAGAAAAATTATCTATAACCACCTCAATGTCCTAGTAGTAGTAAAGAATTCATCTTGGATATAAAGTTACCAGATATATTGTTTAGAGAACTAGAAAGTATGCAAAAATAACCACAAAAGAAAAACTTGCATGGCAAGAAGCCTTTCCTAAGTAATAAAATGTAATTAAAGGGTCCAAAAGAGGAAAAAGACACTTGCCAGTTCATGTTTTTAAGGCAACCTTCCAATTCTAGGCCTAAAACAGTGATGAAAACAGAGCCATGTTTAATTAATATTAGCTGAATGACTATATCTAACTACTCCTTTGAAAAAAACCCTTTTAAGCAGCTATCCAGTAAACAGGCCAGGTACTACAGAGAAAAGAAAAAGAAGATGAATATCTGTCTCTCAAAAATTCCCATTCCTTTTACCCAGTGTTCAACTTTTTTTCTTTTTTTCTCCCACCTTTCCATTTATGTATTATTTGGTACAGGGTCTCACTATGCAGCTTGGATTTGTAGTGATCTTTCTGTTTTCAGCCTCCCCACCACTAAGAATACAGGTGTTTGCCACCATGCCCAGACTCTGTCACAGACTCTGCAGCCCCAGGGCCAGTGTGGCATGCTGGACCAGGGATCAAACCCTGGTCCCTGTGTTTGCCAAAGCAGGCACTTAGTTTGCTGAACTAGCTTGTTGGCCCCCGATATTCAATTTTTTAAATAAAAAGTTCAATGGAGAAAGGTATTTGTAGCTGGGCATGGTGGCTCACGCCTGTAATCCCAGCACTGGGAGGCTGAGGCAGGAGGATTGTTGTGAGTTCGAGACCAGCCTGGGCTACAAAAGTGAGCACAGGACCAGCCTCAACTGCATAGCGAGACCCTGTCTCAAAAAGAAAGGTATTTGTAATACCTTTAATGTAATAATGCAAATAACTGTTATCCTATATATGCTCCTTACATTAGCAATATCCTAACTGCTATAGGAAGAGCCTAAAACGTATGTATTTGAAAAACATTTTACAGTTTTGAAATATGAACTAGTCAACTAACCCAACAGTATCATCATATTTTGTTCAAAATAGGACTCACAGCTGGACGTGGTGGTGCACACCTGTAATTCCAGCACTTGGGAGGCTGAGGCGGAAGGTTCAGTGTGAGTTCAAGAGCCTGGGCTACAAAAATGAGTTCAAGGTCAGCCTGAACTGCATAGCAAGACTGGGGGAGGGGGGGGCACCCTCACACAAATATATCCAAGATTGAACCCAGCCTGATCTTCTCACCTAGCTACATCCCCATCACTTTTTTTTTTTTTTTTTTTTTGAGACAAGGTCCTGATTTGTTGTTTAAGCAATACTTATATTCAAGTGTTTTATTATAATCTGCTTATAAAAATCCACTAGCAGAAGTATCTCATGTCTATAAATCATTGTGCTTCTGGGGCACAAAATGCCTAAGGTACACATTACTACATGTTCAAGGTATAACTACAGTTTAACATACTGGTTCTAGCATATAAATAGAATATATAATTATGGATTTTAAATACAGTTCATCCTATTTTCTTGCACCCCCAAGCTAAGTTACTAAAATCAGTAAACATCAACCACAGGGAGCTATAAAGAACAATGCATGGACCAATGGTGACAAGAGAAACACTACATATCAAAGAAAAATTCAGATTCTGATACTCCTTCCATTAAAAAATGAGTCTAACTTCTAAATGTCTTGCTGGAGTCTGGGCTGTCCTTAGGGATTTGACTGCCCAAACAACAAAACACAGAAGACACACCTAAGTCTAGATCCTAAAATTTTGTTATTTCCAGCACCCAAGCTCACATGGAATATACTCTTTAAATCCTAAGTTACCATGAATTTGAATACCCTGGGTTCTCCAGACAGAGTTCACTCAGCTTGAGACTATGAAGAGCCAATGCATCTCACTCCTCCTACCCCCAGCTATTCAAGACCCAGTCATCTGTGCAAATCCAGCTGAAGCCCTCTCATCACGAGCCCTATGTAACTGTAGTTAGGAGTAAAGCAAAAGATGGCTGGCTATTTAACATGAAATTAAATTTTCATGTTAGGGTGCAACGGATAACTAGAATTATGTAATGTTTCCAAATCTCTCATGAAAAGCAACCATCAAGTCTCTGGAGGGGGATGGACTGAAGGAACCTTATCATTATAGATGCAATTAGAGTGAAGCAAGTTAGTCATTCAATTCCTACAGTTGCCAGACCTGAATCGAAGAGCTACATCCAAACACTTTGATGATGTGATATTTAAAAGAAACACTGAAAAATAAAATAGGCCAAGTGTGGTGGCACATACCCATAATCCCAACACTTGGGAAACTGAGGCAGGATTGTTGCCAAGTTCAAGACCGGCCTAGGCTACAAAGTGAGGTCAAGGCCAGCCTGAACTGCCTAGCAAAACCCTGTCTGAAAAAAAAAGGGGGGCTGGGGAGATAGCTCAGTAGAATAAGCGTTTGCCTGGCAAGCAAAAGGGCCAGAGTCCAATCTTTAGTTCTGCAAAAAAAATAAAATACAGAGGCCTCTGCTGCTGCTTCTCCCTTTTTGCTCTTGCTGTTTTTTTATTTGTTTGTTTGTTTGTTTTCCGCTGCTATGAACTGCTGCCCTCTGTCATGTGGCATTCTGCCTCAGGGCCAGCCAAGTATGGATTAAAATATCCATAAACTGTGAGCTAAATTAAATAAGCCTTTCCTTCGTTAAAAAAAAAAAAAAAGAGAAAGGAAAACATTTGTACTCATTCCCCTTACCTTTTTGATATCAAGTTTCTGGTTCTATGTACATGCTTTGTTTTGTATAAAGTGAGATTATAGGCTACAGGAGAAAAATCAGGTAAATGATGAGTTTTAACTTTTGGGGTGATATACATACAGCTCACTGGTACAAACATTTGCCTAGCAAGAATAAGGTCCTAAGTTCAAGCCCTGGTACTCCCCCCAAAAAGAACTTTTCTAGGGGGGCCATGTATCCCAATAAGGGATATGTTCATTAAAAATTCCACAACCTCCATATTCTCACAAAACATTACATACAAATTTAGTAGATTCTACAACCTCTGATTCTATTTAATCCTACAACCTGTTTTCCACAAACCTTCTAAACAACACTGAGACTGTTAAAATTGTAAAGTATTTCACTCCAACTCCAAAAAAAGTCAATCGTAAATCAGCAATTAAAATTGACTCTGAGAGCCGGGTGTGGTGGCACACACCTGTAATCCCAGCACTTGGGAGTCTGAGGCAGGAGGATCAGTGAGTTTGAGACCAGCCTGGGCTACAAAAAGTGAGCTCAAAGCCAGCCTGAACTGCACAGCAAGAGGAGACCCTGTCTCAAAAAGACAAAAAAAAAAAAAAGTGACTCTGAGGTCCAACTAGTTTAACAAGAAGTTAATATCCCTATCTCAGCAACTAGACTTCTGAGAGTATATCTTCTAAGGGTAGGAATTCAGTCTAATGCTGCAGATATCACACAGTAATATGTGATTCTTGCTCTCATTTATAAACCTCTTAAAGATTTAGCTTTTTATCTCTTTATATACTCAATACTAAACTTGCTCTGGGCCCTAATAATTCTCAATAATGGTGCTGTTCAGTCAGCATAACAACAGGGCTCAAAACTTTTGGTTGTTGCACTGACACACTTAAAAATCACATAGAATCTCAAAGCTTTTGGAAAGTTGACTATACTTAATGCTATTTAGAGTATTAAACACTGAAACTGAGCAATGCTTTAAATATTTATTCATTTTATCATGACAATAAACTCAGTAGATGTTAAATACATTTTATTAAAAATCTTTCAAAACAATGGATACAAATTCACCGGGCATGGTGGCTCACGCCTGTAATCCCAGCACTTGGGAGGCTGAGGCAGGAGGATTGGTGTGAGTTTGAGACCAGCCTGGGCTACAAAAGTGAGCTCAAGGCCAGCCTCAACTGCATGGCAAGACCCTGTCTCAAAAAGACAAAAAAAAAAAAAAAATCAAAACAATAGTGAAAAAATGGTACTGTTTCACATTTTTAAAAAGTCTTTTCGGGCCCAGCGGGATGGCTCAGTGGTCTAAAAGCGCCTGCTTGGGAAAGCTTGGGTGGCTTCAGGAACCGAGGTTCAATCCCCGGCACCACATGCTGCGCCAGCCCTGCCCTCAGGGCAGGCTGAGCTGGCCAAAAAAATGAGTGAATAGACAAACAAAAGTTGTGAAACAAGAAAAAATAAATAAATAAATAAAATAAAAAATTCTTAAAAAAAAAAAAAAAAAGTCTTTTCATGTCTGGGTCAGTAAGAAACAGCTGGATTTTCACATCTGCTTCTACATTTCAATCTGGTGCAATATCACAGGTATGTTAATATCTAGAAAACTTCGCACCCATGAAGTGAAAGAATAAAAGTCCTAGCACACCATGGAAACAGTTCTGGCCTCAGAGACACCCTGAAAAGAATGTCTTCCTTTATTTCTCTTTTCACATACACCTAAGTGATTTATCCTCAAACTAAAGCAAAAATAATCCTACAACCTACTTCCTAATTCCTTCTGGATATTGCTCTTTTACCAAGGTTTCACAAATGTCCACATGCTTTCCCATAGCTACTTTTGAACATCAAAATAAAAAGCTGATTAAGCATTTACAGCTGTTCTTTCCTCCCTGGTAACAAAGTAAATAACTGTCTTTGGAAAACACATATAATGCCATTCGCACACCGCTTTGGGACTTAACCTAGACTATTAGTAAGTAAATCCATCCAAAACTAGTATTCTAAAAACTGATTGAGATTATAACTCTAAAATATGAATACACATTTTGTACAAGTTGAATTTCATTACAGTCTTGCTCTCACGTGGGGGTACAAAACTGGGTTAAAAGCCAACGGATTAAGTGTGTTAAATTTTTTTTTTTTTTTTTTTTTTTGTCTTTTTGAGACAGGGTTTTGCTATGCAGTTCAGGCTGACCTTGAGCTCACTTTGGTAGCCCAGGCTGGTCTCGAACTCGCACTGATCCTCCCGCCTCAGCCTCCCAAGTGCTGGGATTACAGGCATGCGCCACCACGCCCGCGGCTAAGTGTGTTAAATTTAAAAGCTCAAGGCCGGGCATGGTGGCTCACGCCTGTAATCCCAGCACTCGGGAGGCTGAGGCAGGAGGACCGGTGCGAGTTCGAGACCAGCCTGGGCTACAAAAGTGAGCTCAGGACCAGCCTCAACTGCATAGCGAGACCCTGTTTCAAAAAGATAAATAAATAAATAAATAAATAAATAAATAAATTTAAAAGCTCAAGTACATCCTGGAGTTTTTTTTTCCCCTTGTTTCAGAACATTCATTCATTCATTTATTTATTTATTTATTTATTTATATCGCCGGCTCAGACTGCCCTGAGGCAGGGATGGCACAGCATGTGGTGCCAGGGATCGAACCGCAGTCCCTGAAGCCGCCTAAGCTTTCCTAAGCAGGTGCTTTTAGACCACTGAGCCATCCCGCTGGGCCCCCATCCTGGAGTTTTTTGAGTAACTATCACTGAACAAAATAAAAGATCCAAAGCTACTTTAAAAGTATAAAGTCGAATGAGCAAACAAAAGACCTTACGATTTAAAAACTATCCATAAGCCGGGCATGGTGGCAGACGCCTGTAACCCCAGCACTTGGGAGGCTGAGACCAGAGGATCAGTGAGCTGGAGACCAGCCTGGGCTACAAAAGTGAGCTCAAGGCCAGCCTGAACTGTATAGTGAGACCCTGTCTCAAAAAGACAAAAAATAAATAAATAAAAACTAAACACAGTTAACTTGAACAGGTCGAGGAAAAATTAGAGGAAAATCAGTCCTGACCAATACAAGTCCCAAGGGGGAGGATCCAAGCAAGTTAACACTGACACTGAGATGAAAAACGTTGCCATTAACAGGCAGCATCTGCACGGTTCTGCCACTGCTCTGCATGCACACAATTGTCCTATCCTCTTGCTCAAAAGAACAGTCCAAGTCATATTTGGGTTAAACGCTCAGATGAAACAAGCTTTGTGATTCTAACAGCGTTGTTCTACTTATTCTCTAGGTTATTCTGAGTGCTCTCTTACAACTGGAGACTTGATGAGCCAATCCTGAGTAAGAAACGACAAAGTAGAGAAAGGAGGCGACAGTACCGCGCTCCAGCGACCAGAGCGGCGGCCGGCCCGCCAGCTCCCCGAGCGCCTCTTACAGCGCGATCCAGGGTCCGGGGACGAAGCCGGCGGACCCTCCCACCCTCCCTCAAGAAGAACTGCAAAGCAGAGTCCCGGCACTCTGGAGAGCCACAGGGCCACGCCACCGCGGTTCTCTCTCGTTACATAACCAGGCCTAGGGCTCTACATCAGGACTGGGTCCTTTGTGGGTAACCGGACGTGTTCCCTGGGAGTCCGAGGAGGCGGAAAAGGGGGTCGGCACCTGGTCTACCCGGGAGAAAGGGGGACGGCGTGAGGCAGGCCGGGGGACGGCCATGCCAACGGGGTGGCTCGGGGGCGCTGCGGCTCGGGGGTGCGAGGGCCGGGTCCCAGCCAACTAGCTCCCGCCGCACCTCCCCGCCCGGCTGCGCCGCCGCCCCCTCCCGGGCCGAGCACCCCTGCTCCGGCCTCCATCCTGGCCCCTGACGAGGGCAGACGGGCTTAGGGACTGCGTTCCTGGCCACCCCCGCTGAAGGCTGCCAGCCAGTACCTGATCAGACATGGTGATGGTGGCTTCCCCCAGGTCTCCGCACAGCAGCGGCCTCGGGACAGCAAAAACCTCTCTCGATCCGGCGTTTACAATCCCGTCTCCCTAACCCACAGCACAACAGCACGGAGGTAGCGACTTCCGCTACGCCTTGCGTCACTTCCGCCACGCGCAGTTGTGGGGGAGGGCGGTGCGCAGAGTAGGGAAGCAGGCGACGGTACGCGTGCGCGTGTGCTGTTTTCGGAGCGTGCGGCGGTGGCTAACTGAGGGGCACGGTGCCTCTCATCTCTTGGAAAGGCAGACCAGGGCCTGGGCCCAGCCCGGCCAGGCAGTCCCGCCCCATCATTTGCTGGCCGCCTGGCCTCCTCTCTCCCACACTTTACCAGTTTCTGAAAGTCGGCCGAGGTACCTCTTTTGTTTTCCTCCTGCCCGGCTCTACAGGGCTGTGGCTGTGTCAGACGCTTGCCTTTCTTCCCCTGGAGGGTTAACAGCCCCTCTGCAGCATGAAAACAAGGATACAACCACAACAAAAAACAACCGCTCTGAACGTGGTGTTCTTGGCTACCAACTGAATGATGCTGTTGAAACGTGAATTCGTGGGTAGGAGAAGCTAGCTAACTTGGCGGGTTTGGATTAAAAATTATGTTTTAAAGCGCAATGGTGGGGGGGACGCCCACTCGGGACACCCCTCTTGTCTCTCAAGACAGGAGCTTTCTTTCCCTCAATACATATGTCCTGCTCATTAAAAAAAGAAAAAGACCGGGCGTGGTGGCACGTCTGTAATCCCAGCACTTGGGAGGCTGAGGCGGGATTGGTGCGAGTTCGAGACTAGCCTGGTCTACAAAAGTGAGCTCAAGGTCAGCCTGAACTGATAGCGAGACCCTATCTCAAAATGCCAAAAAAAAAAGGGGGGGGAATGGGTCTACTGGGACATGCATAGGAGATAAGGATATAAGCAAATGCTGCCATTTAGAATGCAGAAATAAGTCAATAAACGCTAACATTTACATTAACCAGTATGCCAAAAAAAAATCTGTATTGGAAGAAACTTTTTTTTCATTAGCTAGTATTGAGATGACAGGAACATTACCTGCAAAAGAATGAACTTGAGTTTCTACCTTCACAGTATACAATATGTAGGAGCTAAAGTATGAAACTCAGAAGAAAACACAGACAAGTCTTCATGACTTCACTAAAATGATAGCTTCTTAGATATTACACCAAAGGACAGGAAACTTGAAAAATTGGTCTGGCTTGGTGGCACACACCTGTAATCCCAGGATTCCAGGCTCTCCAGGCTGAGACAGGAGGATTGCTGAGAATTCAAGGCCAACCTAGGCTACATAATAAGTTCAAGGCCAGTCTAAACTACATAAGGAGACACTGTCTCAAAAAAAAAAAAAAGAAAATTGAAAACTAACCATCAAAAATTTAAACGTAGCCAGGCGTGGTGGCTCACGCCTGTAATCCCAGCACTGGGGAGGCTGAGGCAGGAGGATCAGTGCAAGTTTGAGACCAGCCTGGGCTACAAAAGTGAGCTCAAGGCCAGCCTCAACTACATAGCGAGACCCTGTCTCAAAAAGACAAAAAAAAAAATTAAACTTGTCTTTTTAGTATTCAAAAGATAACTAATGAATAGGAGAAAATATTTCCAAATAAAATATTTGGTAATGATCTAATATTTACAATATAAAGGAATAGTATAACTTAACAAAAAGGATAACCCAATTTAAGGATGGGCAATATACTTGAATAAACATTTATCCACTGGAGATACACAACTGGGCATGAAAAGACACTCTATTTATAAAGAAAGGCAACTTAAAATGACAATATACCACTATAACCCACTAAGATGGCTCTTATAGAAAAGATAGTAATTGTTGATGATATAGAAGAATTGGAATGCTCTTAACACTGGTAGTGGTAATATAAAGCTTTAGGAAACAGGCTATTTTTCAAAGTGTAAAATAATCATATGACTCAGCAACTCCTAACTAAATAACCAAGAGAATTGAAAACATATCCACACCAAAATATGCATGCAAGTGTTCAGGGAACCAATAAATTAACTTGGAAAATATTCACGGCACCATTATTCATAATAACAAAACAACACAACTGTCCATGAACTGATAAATGAATAGACAAACTGTGGTATATTTATACAATAAAACATTTAAGCATAAAAAAATGGGGGGGCCAAGTGGGGTGGTGCTTACCTGTAATCCCAGCACATGGAAAAGCAGGATGGCTCCAAGTTTGAAGCCAGCTTGGGTTACACAGTGAGTCTATACCAGCCTATACTACATAGTGAGACCCTGTCTTAGAGAGAGATACAGAGAGGAAGAAGGAAAGGAAAAGAAAGAAAAGGAAAGCAACAAGTGCATGCATGGTACAGTAAGGATGAACCACATGCTGTGCCTGCCCCAGAACCCTGGGCGCACTGTGCCAGCCCTGAAACTGGAAGTGGTGGTGCATGCCAGTAATACTAGTGCTAGGGAGGTTGAGACAGGAGGATCACTGAGTCTGAGCTGCATAGGGAGACCATATCAAAAATTTTAAAAATTTAAAAAATAAAAAGGCAACTACAAATTATGATTCCAATAATATGACAATAATAAGAAAGTTAACCAGCCTTTTTTTTTTTTTTTTTTGCTTCCTTGCACGTCTGAGAGCAACATGGGTCACCAGCAGCTCTACTGGAGCCACCCGAGGAAGTTCGGCCAGGGATCTCGCTCTTGCCGCGTCTGCTCGAACCGACACGGTCTGATCCGGAAGTACGGGCTGAACATGTGCCGCCAGTGTTTCTGTCAGTACGCGAAGGATATCGGCTTCATCAAGTTGGACTAAGTGATCTTCGTTCGGCGGATTATCCAGGCCATATATGTGTTCAATGAAAGAGACCATGAGAACTCTGTACATAAAATAAAAAACGTAAACGATTTCTAAAAAAAAAAAAAAGAAGAAGAAAGTTAAGCAGAGAGTGTCTGTACCAGTCTATTTCAGAACTAATGAATTAGGGAAGCTAATAGCTGCTCAAAAGTTTAGACTTTCTAAGCTAGGCATAGTGGTGCATGCCTGCAATCCCAGCACTTGGGAGGCTGAGGCAGGAGAATCAGCGTGAGTTCAAGATCAGCCTGGGCTACTGAAGTGAGCTCAAGACCAGCCTGAACTGCATAATGAGACCCTGTCTCAAAAAGACAAAAAAAAAAAAGTCTAGGCTTTCATTTGAGATGAAGAAAATACTTCAAAATTGAATGTGTAAAAGACTAAACTTTGGGCTGGGCATGGTGGTGCACACCTGTAATCCCAGTATCTGAGAGGCTGAGGCATGAGGATGGAAGAGAATTTAAGGCCAGCCTGAACTGCCTTTTTTTTTTTTTTTTTTTTTTTTTCCAGGACCAGGGTTCAAACTCACAGCCTTGCACTTGCCAGGCAGGCACTTGTGCCATGGAGCTATCTCCCCAGCCCCAGTTGAACTGTCTTAAAAAGACAAAAAAAAAAAAAAGCAACTAAAGTTTGTACAAATGAAAGAGATAAACTTCCCAAATATTGTGGTATATGCCTGTAATCACAGTATTAGAAAGCTGAGACCGAATTGCCATGAGTTTGAGAACAGCCTGAGATGTATAATGAGTTTAAGACAAGCCTCAACACATATAAAGACTGCATCTCAAAAACTAAACAGCCAGGGGCCCGGCGGGATGGCGCAGTGGTCTAAAGTGCCTGCTTGGGAAAGCTTGGGCGGCTTCAGGGACGGTGGTTCCATCCCCAGCACCACATGCTGCGCCAGTCCTGCCCTCAGGGTGGGGTGGGCTGAGCCAGCTATAAAAATGAGTGAATACACAAATAAAGGTTCTGAAACAAGAAAAAAATAAATAAATAAAATAAAAAATTCTTAAAAAAAAAAAAGTAAACACCCAGCCAGAAATATCATGATCTTGAGAAGAGTTAGTAATAAGTGTACAGGATTTTTAAGCAATCCTGTAGGACACCCAACTTCTAAGCTCTATGTTTCAGAAAGTCTCAGTAACATCTGCACTGAAATTTAAATGATAAGCTGAAATAAACTAGCACAGCAGTTCTTAAACATTTTGTCCCCAGAACTTTTTTAAAAATCACTGAAGGCCCCCCAAAATTCATTTATGTACATCCATCAATGTGGCAAATGTAAGATTTTATATTCTTTCTTTTTTATATACTAGAAATCAAACTGAGGACCTTAAGTTTGCCAAGCAGGCCACCAAGCTATACTCTAAATAAATGTAACACTTTAAAATATCAATTCATAGCCGGGCGTGGTGGCGCACGCCTGTAATCCCAGCACTTGGGAGGCTGAGGCAGGAGGATCCATGTGAGTTTGAGACCAGCCTGGGCTACAAAAGTGAGCTCAAGGCCAGCCTGAACTGCATAGCGAGACCCTGTCTCAAAAAGCAAAATAAATAAATAAATATAAATAAATAAATAAATAAAATATCAATTCATTGGGAGAAAAGGGGGGGCCAGCGAGGTAACTCAGCAGTCTAAAGCACCTACTTAGGCAAGCTCAGGCAACTGCAGGGACCGCAGTTCACTCCCCAGCACCATATGCTGTGCCAGCCCCACCCTCAGGGCAGGCTGAGCCAGCCATAGCATCATAACATACATATATACATACATACACAATACATACGTACATACATACATACATACATACATACATACATGAATTTTACAAAAAGCAATAAGCTGGGCTGGGGAGACAGCACAGCCATCTGAGCTCCTGCCAGGCAAATGCAAGGACCCAAGTTTGATCCCCAGTGCCACATGCTATACCAAATGTGTGCCATGGCATCCACCAAAACCAGGTGTGGTAGCACATGCCTGTAATCCCAGTACTAGGAAAGCTGACATAAGAAAATCACTATAAGTTTCATATCAAGACCCTTTATATAAAAATAGAAAAGCAAGCTATTTGTTACTATAAATAATGTTTTTATGAGATGTGACCCAAAAAAACTAGTGAGAAGGTTTTAATTTTTATATTTTAGAAAGCTGTCTAAGAGAGGGACAGGAGGGGACTCCTGAGTGGGTGTCCCCCAGAAGCTGTCTCTTCCAGGGACTTTTATTTTTATTTTTATTTTTATTTTTTTTTTTTTTTTTAATTTTTTTTTTAATTTTATTTATTTTTTTCTTGTTTCACAACCTTTGTTTATTCACTCATTTTTATGGCTGGCTCAGCCCACCCAGAGGGCAGGGCTGGCACAGCATGTGGAGCCGGGGATCGAACCACAGTCCCTGAAGCCGCCCAAGCCTTCCCAAGCTGGGCTTTAGACCACTGAGCCATCCCGCCGGGCCCCTTTATTTTTATTTTTTGAGGCAGGGTCTCACTATGCAGCTCAGGCTGGCCTTGAACTCACTTTTGTAGCCCAGGATAGTCTCAAACTTGCACTGTCTCAGCCTCCCAAGTGCTGAGATTACAGGTGTGCGCCACCACACCCAGCTGAATGTTTTTAATGTTTGCAAATGTCTTTAATCTCTATCATGCCTGGTTTCACAGAGGACTACAGGGTAGTTATAGCTGTTTCGTTCAGCTGTTGCCGTATTGGTTGTAGTTGATTGCAGAATATAAGTAAAATCCAGCCTTATATAGATATGAAATTGGGATGATAATATAGTCTTTTTAGGTAAATGTGAATTATCTTGCATAGTTCATCTAACCTTAACATGTGATCATTTCTTGGTTTCATTAGGTTTGCTCTGTTTTGTTTTTTGAGACAGGGTCTTGCTATGTGTTATGGTTTATGTCTAGTTGTCCCCCCAAAGCCTCATGCAGTCATGGGGCAGGGACTTCTAGAGTTTGAGACTTGACTCATGATCCCTGGGATTATGTGTTTTAGTACTGATGGGATTATGGGTCTGAGTACTTCTGGGATTATGGGTGTAGCCTAAGACAGATAGACTGAGGCAGAGCCTGAATGTGATACAAAGAGAGACAGAGAGACAGACTAATGCTGTTGCTCTCTGCTCTCCTGGTTGTTCCGTTGCCTCTTTTGCCATTGTTGCTGTTCCACCACCATGAACTGCTGCTCTCTGCCATGTGCCCCTCAGCCTTGGAGCCAGCCGAAGATGGACTGAAACTTCCAGTAACTGTGAGATAAATAAACCTTTCCTTCCTTCATTGTGAGTGTCAGGTATTTGTCCCAGCAATGAGTAAAAAGTAACTGAAACACTATGTGCCCCAAGCTGACTTCAAACTCAGTGATCCTCTGTGATCAGCCTCCCAAGTGCTAGGATTACAAGTATGTGCCACCACAACCACCTTGTGGGACTTTTTGAGATGCGAATCCCTCTGTTCTTCACACTGGTGTTTTGTTTTGTTGTTTTTCCCCAGACTGGTCTTGAATTGATGGTTTTCATTGATTTTCTTGCCTCAGCTGCTCAAAGCTGGGACTACAGGTGTGCACTGCCATACATGGCTCACTTCTATCTTTCCTTTTTTTTCAAGGCTGGGGACCAAACACAGAGCCTTACTCAGGAGGCTGAGGCAAAAATATTGTCGCAAGTCCAAGGCCAGCCTGAATTAATTTTTTTGTCTTTTTTTTTTTTTTTTTTTTTGAGACAGGGTCTTGCTATGCAGTTCAAGCTGGCCTTGAGCTCACTTTTGTAGCCCAGGCTGATCTCGAACTCACACCGATCCTCCTGCCTCAGCCTCCGCAGTGACCAGCCTGAATTATATACCAAGCCCCTATCTCAAAAAACAAGGACTTTAACATGTTAGTCAAGTGCTCTATCAGTAAGCCAATTCCCAGCCCTCATCTCCTAATGGAAATGTAGAATCTGAAATCATATTGCTATAGTTTGAATGTGTCTCCTAAAAGTTCATGTGTTAGAAATTTAGCTCCCCAAAGCAACTTTGTTAGTTGATCTGTCACTGCTCCACTCTTGCCTACCAAGTGTTTGGTGCAGGGATGTGATGCTAGATGGTAAGATGTTCTGCATATACCAACAAGACTGCCGTCAACTTGCTCCTGCACACTCTTGGCATTAACCAGAAACCCAGGTTTTTTAATTTGAAGTTGTAACCAAATGGTGCCTGTGGTTTGCCTGCAGAAAGGAGAATAAGTGAAGAAATATCCAGTGATCACAAGGGCATCCTGTTACAAGTACTGCCACCAAATATTTTGTACTCTCAGTTTTCCAAAAACAGATTACACTTCCCTGCTTCCCTGTGCTGGCACTGTCCAGTATAACTAATGTCATTTAGAGAAGAATCTACAATAAAATGTGTAATCAACAGCATGAAAAACTCTGTTTTCATGACATCTCTGGAGATGGTGATTATGCATTAGCCAGAATAGTTCTGATGAGTCAGCCCCTTCTTGTACCAACACATACTAGACAGGTAGTGTGAACAAGAAATAAAAAAGTTATTGGTATAAGGCCCTGAACTTCAACCTTTTCTGACTAATTCACACAGTTTTAATGAAATTAGGAGAATCCCTACCTTGTTTCACCTTGAGAAGTTTGGAAACTTAAATGACTAAGGAGGTTCTTTACTCAGTAAATATCCTGAGCCTGTATAAGAGGAAAGTAGGAGATGGTGTGGGTGGGCAGCCTGCATAAACTATAAGGGAGGCAAAGGGATTTGCCCCAGCACTCCCTGCCCCTTTATTTTTTTTTTGAGACAGTGTCTCACTATGCAGTTCAGGCTTGCCTAGAGCTCACTTTGCAGCAACCCAAGCTGGTCTTGAATTCCCTTGTTTGTTTTTTTGGTGGGACTAGGGATTGAACTCAGGACCTTGCACTTGCCAGGCAATTGCTTATTCTACTGAGCTATCTCCCCAGCCTCTTGGTCTTGAAGTTGAACTCTAAATGATCCTCCTGCCTCAGCCTCCCAAGTACTGGGCTTATAGGTGTGTGCTACCACACCCAGCCCTTGGCCCGCACTTTTGCTCTTGATGTTTTTGCTATCTTCTGCTGCCTTGAACTGTTGCCCTTGTGCCAAGTCACACTACCTTACAGCCAGCTGGGTGTGGACTGAAACCTTCACAAACTGTGAGGTAAAATAAGCCTTTCCTTTCTTAATTCCAGGCATCAGGTATTTTGTCTCAGCAAGGAGAGAAAAGTAACCAAGACTGGGATGATGACCTACTTAATCTACATTGATGGTAAAAAAAAAAAAAAAAAAAAAAAAGTGCCATTCTTGATTCAGTATAAGAGAAAGATTAGTTTTAACAAATAGGCCAGGAGCCAAGGATCTAGTTCAGTGGCACAAGCACCTGCCTGGTAAGCACAAGGTCCTAAGTTCAATTCCTGGTACCCAAAAACAAACAAAGAAATAAATAGGCCAAACCTAATTATAATAAAATACTTTACTGTTTTGTCTTTTTTGTTGAGTCTCAGTATATGTAGTCCCATAGCCTGGGCTAGTCTCAAATTTGAGATCCTCCTGCTTCAGCCTTTGAAGTACTAAGATCACAGGAATGTGCCACCATAACTGGCTGAACTACACCCTTTAAAATGACTATGGTACACAACTGTAATCCCAGCACTTGGGAGGCTGAGGCAGGAGGATCCATGTGAGTTCAAGACCAGCCTGGAAGGACCAGGGAGATAGCTCTGTGGCACAAGTGCCTGCCTATAAGTGTAAGGTCATGAGTTCAAACCCTGGTCCCACATAAAAAACAAAAAAGGGAGAGAGAGAGAGCGACTGAGACCAGACTGGGCTATAAAAGTGAGCTTAAGGCCAGCTTAAACTGCATAGCGAGACCCTGTCTCAAAAAGACAATAACAATAATAATAATAATAATTAATGAAATTACTATATATAATGTGAATTCTACTGAAATAACAATCAGGGTATGGTGGCCCACACCTATAATTCCAGTACTTGATAGGCTGAGGCAGGAGGCTTACCATGAGTTCAAGTCCAGCTTGGGCTACATAGTAAGTTCAAAACTAGCCTGAACTATATAGTGAGACCCTGTCTAAAAAAAATAAAAAATAAAATAAAAACCCTATAAATAAATTGCAGTACCAGCATTTTCACATCAAAAGGCAAATATAGCTGCTTTTCATATGTTAATTAAGAAAATAAAAATAATCTTTTGGTCTGGATTTTTTTTTTTTTTTTGTCTTTTTGAGACAGGGTCTCGCTATGCAGTTGAGGCTGGTCCTGCGCTCACTTTTGTAGCCCAGGCTGGTCTTGAACTCACACCAATCCTCCTGCCTCAGCCTCCCGAGTGCTGGGATTACAGGCGTGAGCCACCACGCCCGGCTTGGATT
>PVJA010043755.1:0-16592 GCA_004027025.1 Myocastor coypus | reverse complement strand
AAAAAAAAAAAAAAAAAAAAGAAAGAAAAAGAAAAGAAAGATGGCTTGAGGGTATCGGCAAGCACAAGTCTCTGCCTCTTTTTTTTTTTGGACTAAATTAAAAAAGTTTTGCCGGGCGTGGCAGCACACACCTGTGATCCCAGCACTTGGGAGGCTGAGGCAGGAGGATCAGTGTGAGTTAGACCAGCCTGGGCTACAAAAGTGAGCTTAAGGCCAGCCTGAACTGCATAGCAAGACCCTGTCTCAAAAACACACACACAAAAAAAAAAAAAAAAAAAAAAAAAAAAAAAAAAAAAAAAAAAAAAAAAAAAAATTTTTTCTTGTTTCAGAGCTTTTGTTTGTTTATTTATTTATTTATTTATTTTGGTCTCAAAAAGACAAAAAATAATAATAATAATAATAATTTTACTTATTTTTTTCTTGTTTCACAACTTTTGTTTGTTTATTTATTTATTTATTGTTTATTTTTATGGCCGGCTCAGTCTGCCCTGTGGGCAGGGCTGGAGCAGCATGTGGTGCCAAGGATTGAATCGCGGTCCCTGAAGCTGCTTAAGCTTTCCTAAGCAGGTGCTTTAGACCACTAAGCCATCCTGCTGGGCCATAATTTTATTAATTTTAATGAAGTCTCCACCTTTTATAGCCTTAGAACACCAGACCTGAGGGCTGGCCAAATAGCTCAACAGATTAAAGTGCCTGAAAGCAAGTGCAGGGGTCAGGGTTCAATCCTGGGCCTCCCCTGCTGGCCCCACCCCCAGGGCATGCTGAGACAGCAACTGAGTGTGGGCATGGGGTGGTGTGTGCCTGTAATCCCAGCTCTTGTGAGGCTGTAAACAGTCGGATTGGCAGAGCACTATGAGTCTGCTCTAGTAATGAAACCCAGGACACCCTATAGATCCTTCCTTAAAATACAACAAACAAACAAAAAACTGCAAAACTGAAGGACTGCTTTAAGGAGAAAGCTACAGAACACCATGTTCCAGAATAATGGAAGCCTAGAAAATTCGTGCCTCAGAATCTCAGTCAGAATACCCAGCAATCCAGTCACTCAACCCCTATAACCAAGAAAGAGGAAAAACTGTCTACTGCTCCAGCTGGCAGTAGACTTTAGCATCATCAATGTGGTAGCAGTTTTAGGTGTATGCAGAATGCAAGAATTGTAGGGTTGGGCTGGGATATAGCTTAGCAGCATAAAGTGCCTGCCTGGCAAGTATAAGGTTCAGAGATCCATCCCCAGTACTGCAGAAAAAAATGGAAAAAAGAAAAGAGTTGTATGGTTAAGAAGGCTCCCACTCCAGGGCCAGCAAGATGGTTCAGTGGTCTAAAGTGCCTGCTTAGGCAAGCTTAGGCAACCACCTGTGGTTTAATCACTGGCATCACATGCTGCGGCAGCCCCACCCCCAGGGCAGGCTGAGCCAGACATCATCATCATCATCATCATCATTATCATCATGAAGTCTCCCACCCCAATTTCTGAAGGCCTAGAAGTGTGCCCCTATGAAGCTGTGAGGGTGAAGTTAGAGGTGAAGCAGAGAATTTGGAAGTTTGGAGAAGCCAGGAATGTGGAACATCTGAGGAAAGCCGCAAGGAAGGAACAAAGTGGACCTAAAAGAGAAGCCATGGGTGCTACAAACACTGCCAGTGCCATAGAGATGGAACCGCACAAGCTCTTTGGAGCTCACAATGTGCCATAGATTGTCTCAAATGCCAGACATGCAGCTGTGGGACTTAATGCTTGCCCTGCTGGCTTTTGGACTTGCTTTGGTCCCAATCCTTTGCATTCCCATTTGTAACTTTTGGGATAAAAATGCTCATCTTGTGCCATTGGATGTTGGAAGTGTTTAGCTATGTTTTCATTTGCACAAGGGATTGCAACTAAAAGTTTGCCCTACATCTTGGAGGAGACTTGGGACTTGCACTTCCAGCAATGGTGAAACTGTTAGGACTATGGCAGTTCTTAGTGTTGGCCTAATTAAATGCTCTTTGCATAAAGTGAGGTATAGGAGTCTTTGGAGGGGTCAGGGACAAAAATGTTATGGTTTGAATGTAACATAATGTCAATAGATAATGTTTTTTTTTTTTTTTTTTTTTTTTTTTTGTGGGACCAGGGTTCAAACTCACGACCTTGCACTTGCCCAGCAGGCACTTGTGCCTCGGAGCTATCTCCCCAGCCCCGATAATGTTTTTTTTAACAATTTTTTTTTTAGATTTTTTTTTTTGCTTGTTTCAGAACCTTTATTTGTTTTTTTTTGTTTGTTTGTTTGTTTTTGTTTTTTTTTTTTTTTTGTCTTTTTGAGACAGGGTCTCGCTATGCAGTTGAGGCTGGCCTTGAGCTCACTTTTGTAGCCCAGGCTGGTCTCGAACTCGCACCAATCCTCCTGCCTCAGCCTCCCGAGCGCTAGGATTACAGGCGTGCGCCACCACGCCCGGCTAGAACCTTTATTTGTTTAGTCACTCATTTTTATGGCCAGCTCAGCCTGCCCTGAGGGCAGTGCTGGCGCAGCATGTGGTGCCAGGGATCGAACTGTGGTCCCTGAAGCTTCCTAAGCTTTCCCTAGCAGGTGCTTTAGACCACTGAGCCATCCCACCGAGCCCCTTTAACAAATTTTTTAAATGTATTTATTTGGTATGGGGTCTTGATACACATGTTGGACTTACAGTGATCCTCCTGTCTTCAGCCTCCCCAGAGCTGGGATTATAGGCACTCATGCCTGGACTCAGAGGCCAGCTCAGCACCTCCTGGGGCCCAGCTGGCGTGGCCTGTGTGTGTGTGAGGAGGGCGGGCACTTAGTCTACTGAGCTATCTCTCCCACCCTTGGAAAAGTTTGTTTATTTATTTATTTATTTTTGTGGTATTGGGGATTGAACTCATGGAAAAGTTTAAAGAAATGTGTGTGGTTGCCAAGTGAATAAGCGGTAGAATGTAATCATTGATACATTGTGTCAACTTGAGAAGTTTAGAAGGCTATCTAGGCTGCCCAGTAAACTCTTACTGCTCCTCCCTTTTTTTTTTTTTTTTTGTCTTTTTGAGACAGGGTCTCACTATGCAGTTCAGGCTGGCCTTGAGCTCACTTTTGTAGCCCAGGCTGGTCTCTAACTCACATTGATCCTCCTGCCTTGGCCTCCCAAGTACTGGGATTACAGGCGTGTGCCACTACGCCTGGCTGCTCCTCCCTTTTGCTCTAGCTGATATGCTGTGTTTCTACTGCTATATACTACTTTGCATTGGAACCTGCTGATTATGGACTGAAACCTCTTCATAACTAAATAAACCTCTCCTTCCACTAAAACAAACAAAAAAAGTTTATCTAAATGGGACAGGATGTAACTCAGTCCCATAGCATCTGTCTGGCCAGGTGGAGGGCCCTGAATTGTATTTTATTTTTTATTTCGTACAGGGTCTACAGGGTCTCACTATGTAGTTTGGACCCATAGTGATACTCCTGTTTTCAGCCTCCCAAGCGCTGGAATTACTGGCATGCACCACCACACCCAGTCTGTTTCTGTTTCAGTGCACCCCAGGGTGTGGGGTCAGCATGGCAGGCCAGGGAATTGAACCTCCCAGCCCCTGTGCCTGGGGGTTAGGGTATTTTGTCCCAGCTAGAAGTAAAACTGGGAGCAGAGCTCTGGACAAGTGATTGTCACTCTTTAACCTTGGGCAAGTTAAATTTATCACTATGCCCGGGGCCCAGTTCCCTTTCCTTAACCATTTGCCTTGATTACCCAGTCAGCACTACTGAGATGCTATTTCAGCAATAGTAACATTTTATTTTTTTTTTATTTTAAAATTTATTTATTTTATTTATTTATTTTTTATTGTTTCAGAACTTTTGTCTATTTATTTTTATGGCCGGCTCAGCCTGCCCTCAGGGCAGGGCTGGCGCAGCTATGTGGTGCCGGGGATCGGACCGCGGTCCCTGCAGCAGCCCAAGCTTTCCTAAGCAGGCGCTTTAGACCACTGAGCCATCCTGCCTGGCCCCCCCTCGTTTTTGTTTTTTTTTTTAATTTTTTTTATTTCATTTATTTATTTTTTTCTTGTTTCAGAACCTTTGTTTATTCACTCATTTTTATGGCCCGCTCAGCCTGCCCCAATGGCAGGGCTGGCGCAGCATGTGGTGCCGGGGATCGAACCGCAGTCCCTGAAGTCGCCCAAGCTTTCTCGAGCAGGCGCTTTAGACTACTGACCCATCCTGCCGGCACCCCCTCGTTTTTATTTTTTATTTTTTATTTTATTTATTATTTTTATTCTCGTTTCAGAACTTTTGTTTGTTTATTCACTTTTTTTTTTTTTTTTTTTTTTTTTTTTTTTTTTTTTTTTTTTTTTTTTTTTTTTTTTTTTTTTTTTTTTTTTTTTTTTTTTTTTTTTTTTTTTTTTTTGTCTTTTTGAGACAGGGTCTTGCTATGCAGTTGAGGCTGGTCCTGAGCTTACTTTTGTAGCCCAGGCTGGTCTCGAACTCGCACCAATCCTCCTGCCTCAGCCTCCCGAGTGCTGGGATTACAGGCATGCGCCACCACGCCCGGCGCTTGTTTATTCACTCATTTTTTTATGGCTGGCTCAGCCCGCCCCAATGGCAGGGCTGGCGCAGCATGTGGTGCCGGGGATCGAACCGCGGTCCCTGAAGCCACCCAAGCTTCCCCAAGCAGGCGCTCCAGACCATTGAGCCATCCCGCCCCCACCCCCTCATTTTTTTAATGAAAGTGATGAACAGCGATTTCCTCCATGGGTCCAAAAAAAAAAAAAAAAAAAAAAAAAAAGTCCCACAGGTGTGAAATGCCTAACCTAGCATAGTCCAAGGTCAAGAGGTTTTTCCTTGTCTTCCAGTCCCACCTGACACCTTTGGAATCATATATAAACTTAAAAAAGCAGGAAAGGGCTAATCCCCACAGTACTAATCATATGGGGTGTGTGAGACTAGAGGCTTGGTTAGCTATCATCTGATTCCAGGCCGGTTACACTTGGAGTGGGACAGTTGTTTGGATCATTGGGCTGGTAAGGGGCAAAGCAAAGATTCAAACCTAAGTGTCTGCAAGCCAGGCCAGCGCTCTGTTGCTTTAGGTTCTCCATACTTACTCTGGTGCTGACCTGTGTCTTGCAGGAGGTAGGGAGGAGGTGGACTCCTGAAGGGGATGCTGCCAAGGAAATACTTGTGAGCATGGATGGCTTTAGTCACCTTCCACCGTGCCCTGCGTGGGGGTACAGCTGGTGACAGTGGAGGTGGAGAAATAAAACCCCATTCTTTGGCAGATCCGTTATTCAAATCCCCAGACTTGCACCCTTCTATCATTTTGTGTTCTCATGAAAAATCATAAGAGAAGGGGGTCTCATAAACACTTATCTTCCCCATCTATACCCCACCCCAACCCCGCCCCTGCCAGTCAAGCCAGCTGTGCAGACTGCAAACCAGGCTGAAAGAACCAAGTGGCTTTCTACATGGACTACCCTGCTCAAGTCTTGGCTAGATGCCCTAAGGTGGGGATAGAGGTCCAGGTCCCCCAAGTCTACCCTTGGAATTCGCTGATGCTTAAGGTAGCAAACCTAACGGCAGGGGACCCCCCCCCCAGGACCTCCCTCCTCTTTTCTAAATAGGTATTTCCTGTTTATGAGGCAGCTAGGGCTGGGCTTTGGGGAAGAGATGGAGCTGGGGCCCCTCCCCTCCTAGGCTGGGTAGGGGAGTCCTTGAGGCCAGCCTCAAGGTTGGGAGGCTCCTCCCTGGTAAAGAGCATTTCCTAGGTGACCATCCCGACACGCCCACTCCGCCGTACCCCCAGCCTCTTTGGGTAGGGGGCACTGGCGGAGTCCGCTTCCTGTCCTTGGTCCCCCCATCCCTCAAACAGAGCTGCGCCCCAGAGTGGGCGGGGCGGCGCCGGGCTGGGCGGAGAAGGGGAGGGGAGCGTCAGACCCCAAAAGGGGAAGGATGGCTTGCGGATCCCCCTCCCCAGTGCAACCTGCCAGTCATTCCGTAGCCCCCACATCGCGCGAAACGCGGATCCTAGCCCCTTACGTGGAAGAGAGCGGGGACCCCACTTAACCCTTTCAGCTCCACTCCTAACTGGTTTCGCAAGCAAGAGAAGAATGGTTAATTAGAACGGGTGAATCATTTTTCTTCTCACCCAGTCTGTCCTGGGTCGCGTCAAAGGGGGGGATCCTCTAAAATAAGACTGGGGTCCCTGTAGAGAGCGCCGGCAAGGGTCTGCGACCTCCTCCCTCTCCTCAGCACGGCCCGGGGTGGGGAGGAACGACGCTACACCCCACTGCCCACCCCGGCTCCGCCTCCCCAGCCTCGACTCCCGCGCCAGCGCGGCTCGCCCCCCGCCCAGCGGCACCCGGAGGACCGACGTCGTCTCCCGCCGCGCTCCCTCGCCCTCCCTCCCCGGGGTCTCTCCCTCTGTCTCCTTTTTAAAAAGCTGCGTCACATGCTTGCGGCCCGAGTGCGATCCCGGGGCTTAAGCTCACGCAAGTCGCGCTCCCGAGCGCTCTCCGGGTCACTTTGACACGGCTGTCCCCTCCCACCCGCGGGCAATTAGCATATTAATCGCGCGGCCAGGGCAGGAGGCCCCGCGCTGGCGAGGGCGCGGCGCGGGCGCGGGCGCGGCACGGGCGGGGGCGGCGAGAACGCACACGCGCGCGGACACGCTCGCGCACGCGCGCGCACGCACAGCGGCTAGCCGGCCTGCCTGGCTTCCTTCCCGTCCGCTCCGCGTCTGCCGGGCCCCGCGCCGCAGCCAGGGGCCCCCCGTACCGGGCCGAGGCCGGGCCGGGCCGGGCCGACGGCGAGGGCAGCGGGGGCCGTGGGCAGCGGCGGCGGCTCATGCCCGGCCTGTCCCCGCGAGGGGCGGGCTCCGTGACTCGGCTGGGCCCTCAGCGGCGGGCGATGTGAAGATGTCAGTGGGCTGTGCCTGTCCCGGTGAGTGGGGCGTGCAGTTGTGGGCTCGGCCCTCCCCGGGTACCCGTCGCCCCTGAGAGGGAAGTCGAAGACTTGGGAGGCGGGGAGCCGCGAGGGGTCCGCGGGGCCGCGGCCTGGGGAGAGCCTTTTCTATTAGGTAAATGCGCAGCAACCCAGAGATGCGGTGAGGGGGCGCTGGGGGAAGCTTTTGGGGGGGCTAATTGGAAAGGGTGGGGGGGGCTGAAATTCCCAGAATTCCAGGGTGTTAACCAATCAGAAGTGACTCTGGACTTTTGACCCCCCCCCCGGGTCATCATAGAGTTGTGATTGGCTGGTTTGGTTGCCCCCCTTTGCTGCTGCCTATTGCCTCTTACTTACCCTGTGACACCCAACCTTGAACAGTTCCTGAGGACCCTGCTATGGGGAGGGATTGATTGGGATTCATCTTGGACCCCCCCCCCTTTTCTGCCTGTTGTCAGGGAAGGTTAGCCCTCCCGAGGTACAGGAGACAGTCCTTTGGGGTACCCTATAATTGAACCCGTGGGTCTAGCGTCTATGCCTTGGGAAAAAGGTAGCAGCTCGAGGCAAGCTAGGGAAATCAGTGCCTTGCAGAGTTGATTTATGAGGGGCAACACCATGCTTCCTAAGGTATAGGCGGGGCCCAGGCCCAGATCACAGATCTCCAGAACACATGACAGCTCTTCCAGGGACAGCCTGGCTCTGAGTTGTTTCTCTGGGCTGAGAGAGTAGGCTCTAGCTCAGTTGCCAGGAAGAGTGAAGAACCATGTGACTGGAGAGAGAACTAGTGTGCAGAGGGCCTCAGAAAATTGTCCACCTCTTGGATCCTCACAGTGGCCCTCTTTTCCCTATCCAGGATCAGCTTTCTCCCTGAATGTAGTCTGTGTTGATACTTTGCTAAGTGGACCCCCTCCCCCCAGTACACACACACACACACACACACACACACACACACACACACACAAACACACATAATCCCCAAGGGAAGCTGCCAGTGTGGAAGCTTCCTTGAAAATCATGTGACCCTGGCCAAGCTGGGTTGGGGTGGGCAAGCTGGCCATCAGCTGCTGAGGCTGATGCTGAAGAATTACAGGAGCATAGGGTGCAGAGGCCAGGCTGTAATAGCCTGAGAACCCTGGAATATCTGGCTCCTCTGGCAGAGGGTAGGTGAAAGGAGGAGGGAAGAGCTTGCCAAGCTGGAATCCTGCCTGGCCGTCATGACCCCTCTCCCCAGCAGCTTGGTATGCCATGTTTATATGTGAGTTTTCTCCTTTACAACTAGCCTATGATGGTGACCCCACTTCAGAGCTCTGCTTTCCCTGAGCCTAGCTTAGGTGACTCTCCATCACCACAGGTGAGCAGAACAGAATCTAAGGCCTTAAACAGATAGTGCTGAATCTAAATTTGTTTCCCCTGTGTTGGCTGTTGAACCCAGGGCCCCTTGAGTACTAGCACTACATACACAGCCACCTTTTGAGGCAGGGGGCTTACTAAATTACACAGGCTGGCCTCGGAACTTGTGGTCCTCCTAAGTACCTGGGGTTACAGATGTGTGCCACGACACCCAGCCCTCAGTCTGAAATTCTACACTTCATTCCTACCAGTAGTAATAGGGGATATGAGGTTGTCAGGCAGGAGATGGATGGAAGGTTGGCCCCGAAATTGGGCAGGGTGCCTGTCCAGTAGCTCTCCTCCTCATTCTGTCTTGAGTAACTTGAGGACCCCATACCTAGGGTGTGTTTGTGGAGGAGGATACTTTACGTGAGTGCCCAAGGCCTGTTCCTTTTGTGTGCCTCCAGGCCTGACTGAAGGAGGGGCAAAAATAGGGCCAGGGCTAGGGAGTCTCTTTCCTGGATGAAGAAGTCTTAGGGATTGATGCCACAGACAATGAACAGAGGGTAGGCTTAGCAGAGAACCACTTGGGGAGGGGCTTGATGGCCAAGATGGGAGTTGGGTGACGGGACCAGCATCTCGTGCAGGGGTAGGAGCACACATGAATACAAGGGCATCATGGCAGTGTGTACTTCAAGGCTGATGCCCCTGGAGCTTCACCTGGGGCAGCCCTGGAGTGAGGGCCCAGAGCCCTGGCAGGCCTCTTGCCATCCGCCCGCCTGCCCGCCGCCTGCCTGCTTGTCTGAGTCTCTCCTTTGTGCTCTGCTGTCTCCGGGCTCCTCCTCCTCCCCCAGCCTAGCAGAGACAGCACATGCCCCACACATGTGACTGAGGGAAGCTGGAGCACACACAGACCCACACACATGCACACACAGAAACACCACAGGATACACGCACACCCTCCCCTCCCCCACCTTACTCCCTTAGTGCTCCTGGGTGGGAACAGCGTCTGGGGCTGAAGCAGGCACAGGGCCTCTGTAGGGCATCTTCTGGACAGGATGCTGCGGGGGCTCGAGCATGTGGCTCAGAAGGGTTAAGGCTGGGAGGAGGGGAGGAGAGGAGGCAGCAGTGGTTGCGGCTGGGAGCCAGGAGAGGAGGATGGCAGAGCGCCAGGCCAACGGGAGGCTGGGCACAGACAAAGGAAGGGGGGCAGGCACACTGGAGGCCTGGGTCAGGGGCCCGGGCAGGGGGCAGTGCCGGTACCTTGTCCCATGTGCTGAGGCCAGCTGCCTTCCCAAGTCCTCACCTCCAGAAGGAGTTCTCCAAGCCTTGTCACCTTTGTCATTCTTTGTCATACTCCCAATTTAAGGCCTTCTCAGACTAGTTCCTTTGGCTAGGCCTGTCCTGCCCTGGTGGGTGGCAGGGGCAGGGCTCGGAGAGCAAGAGCCCACTTGCTGGAGGAGGGAACTCCGAGCGCTTGTTGAGGACTGATATGCCAAAGTCTAGATGCATCTGGCCACTTAGGTGCCCTTCCCCACAGAAGAGGTGGCCTTATAGCTCCCCTCGGAGAACGCAGGCTGGTGAGGGTTTGAGCTCTGAGCTGAGGACCGAAACCAGAGCCCACGCCCCTCCTGCCTGCCTCCAGGATGGTCATCTTGGCCTAGAGGGGGATGGGAGCAGGAACGGCCACAGTGCCCTAGGCTGGGTTTATATCTAGCCTTAGAAGCCCAGAGTTTCCACCTCAGGCTCTCAGGCTGACCTGTTTCACTCTGATCTATTCAAGTTCAGATATTTGAGGTACTAGATAGTCTAGTGCAGTGGTGGGCACTTACCTAGCAAATGTGAGACCCCCTAGATTTGAGCCCCAGAACCTCAGTTCTTTTTTTTTTTTCAGACGTTTTGTGTTTGTCTGTGGGGTTTTATTTGGGCTGGAATTGAAAATAAGCCCTGTAAGGACAGCTTAAAGTGTTGCGTGCTTAGGGAAGTTTAAAGGCAGGAAACAACAGGATGAGGGTGTAGTGTGTCTGTGTTGGAGTTGGGCTGTGCATGTTGCAGTCACAGGTATGGCCTCCATACTAGTGGTAGATTTTGTTTTCTGTGTGTGTGTGTGTGTGTGTGTGTGTGTGTGGCCTCCATACTAGTGGTAGATTTTGTTTTGTGTGTGTGTGTGTGTGTGTGTGTGTGTGTGGTCTTTTCAAGACATCTTAACTGTGTAGTTCTGACTGGCCTTGATCTCACTGTGTAGCCTGGGCTGGTCTTGAACTTGAAATGTTTATGAACTTGTAACCTTCACCAGTCCTTCCGAGTGCTAGGATAACAGGTGTGTGTCACCCTGCCTAGCTCTGGAGATAGCTTATATATAGTTGGAGGGCCTGGCCACATGTCCTAGATTGAGATACTTGTGAAAGCTGGGATATGTTACATGGTCAGGACTGTGGCAGGGAATGGTGTGAGGCTCTCAGGGAGGGTGGGTTGTTGGCTCAGTCCTTACATAACACAGACTTCGTTCTTTGGAGTGTAACACAGTGACAGGATGCTGTGTGTCAGAAGTCACAGTGTGGGAGCTGGGGAGATGGCTCCGAGGCACAAGTGCCTGCTGGGCAAGTGCAAGGTCGTGAGTTTGAACCCCAGTCCCACAAAAAAAAAAAAAAAGTCACAGTGTGTGTGAAAGTTGGGGTCTGACACTATGTATGTATCAGTATGCATGCCTGTGTTCAAAAACTCATTACCTGTGTTTTTGGGTTTTTTTGGTTTTGTTTTGTCTTCAGTCAGGGTCTTGTTCCACAGCTCAGCTGGCCTTGAGCTCTCTTTTTTTTTTTTGTCTTTTTGAGACAGGGTCTCGCTATGCAGTTGAGGCTGGTCCTGCGCTCACTTTTGTAGCCCAGGCTGGTCTCGAACTCGCACCGATCCTCCTGCCTCAGCCTCCCAAGTGCTGGGATTACAGGCGTGAGCCACCACGCCCGGCTGTTGAGCTCTCTTTATAGCATAGACTGGTTTTGAACTCTCAATGATCCTACTGCCTCAACCTCCTGAGTGAGTGCTGGGATTACAGGTGTGCACCACCTTGCCTAGTGGTCAGGGCTTGATAATTTAAAAAATATTCACAGGTTGAGGTCTACATCAGATAACTGGTTTATGTGAAAAAGAGAGGTGTTATTTTTCTGTAGGGGGTGTTCACAGAGCCAGGTGTACTGTTAAATGCATACGAGTGTGTGGGTCTTGACAAATACTGTCTTTGCATCATATATGAATGTATTTGGGGTAGGATGAGGAATGAAGAATATATTCAAATTGTGAAGAATGAAAGGACACCCAGTGTGCATGGGGTCTTTTTTGTTTGTTTTTGTTTTCTGCTTTTTGAGACAATTATGCAGTTCAGGCTGACCTTCAGCTCACTTTTATATCCCAGGCTGGTCTTGAACTTGTGCTGATCCTCCTGCCTCAGCCTCCCAAATTGTGAGATTACAGGTGCGCATGCCACCAGGCCTGGCTGGCCCTCTGTGTGCACTTTTGTGTGTTCCTTTTCTGGTGTGTTTATGTGATAGGGTGTGGATACATTCCCAAGTTTTGGAAGTGTCCTCCTGTCGGGACCAGAGAACAGGCCCTATCCCACTGAACATGTGTTTCTGCTGCCCACGATGGGGAGGACTCAGCCTGTCATGCCCTTTCTAGTGGCGGTGGGTGGGCAGGTGCCTTCCCTGTCTCTGCCAACACCTCTTTCCTGGCATCTGAGTGGCTTAGGGCTGTTAGGGCGTTTAGACCGGTTTGGGCTGCAGCTGGGTTGGGGACAGGGAACCCTGCAGTGACCCCTCCCTATTGCCCCGTTTGCAGGCTGAAGTCAGACTGTATCTCGGTCAAAAACAACCTCCCCCCAGGCCTCTCCCTGCCGCCCTGGGACTTCCATAGGGTAGCCTAGGGTGACAACCTAGGCCAGCTTCCACCTGAGAGCAACGAGCTGGAGTGATGGGGAGGAGGTGTGGCTGGCGGCTGGAAGGTGCGGGGAGTCCGCGAGGGGCCAGCGTGACCCTCCCTCCCGGTCTCAGCACCGCCTAGGAGCTGGGGGCTGCTTTTGGCCGCTGCCTCCGGACCTCTGCCCAGCGCTACTCGCTCGGACCGAAGGCCTCGTCCCGGCTCCGGCCCCCGGCTCTCTTTTGTTTTTCTCAGCGGTCCCCTTCCTCTCCTCCCGCCAGCACGCGGGGCGGGGCCGGGAGCGGCTCCACCCTCCGCCCGCCCCGGGCCGCGGTCGCGGAGGGGGAGGGGACGGAGGGCGGGGAGGCCGGGAGGGAGAGAAAGGGAGAAAGGAAGGAGCCGGCGGAGCCGCGCGTGGCGGAGTGTGCGAGCGCGCGTGAATGTGAGCCCGTCCCGCCCGTCCCGCGCCCGCGGAGGGGCCCGGGCCCGGGGAGCGCGGACGGCTGCGCGGAGGCGGCGGCCGCGGGAGGCGGCGACGGGGCGGGCGGTGCGAGAGCGGAGCAGCCATTGTTGAGGGAAACCGTGCGAACAAAGAAGGCTCCGGACGCCCCGCGGGCCCCCGGCCCGGGGCGCCGTAACTTTCCCCAAGGGCTGCGGCCGCCGCGGGGCGGGCCGAGGCTGAGCGGCCCAAGCCTTGTGCGGGCGTCCGACCCGCTCGGGACGGGAGCCGCGGAAGTTGGCCCGCCTCGCCCCCTGCCCCTACCAGGGCCGCTCGGGGCGCCTGGACGGCCCCACACCCCGCCCGGCCCTTCTCCGTTCTCCCAGGTAAGTCCGCCGCCCCGCAGACTGGGGTGGGGTGGGTGGAAGGCCGTGCCCACCAGCCGAGAGAGCTGCCCGGCGCCGAGGGCGGGCTGAGGGCTGCCGGTTGATCTGTGCCAGCCCCCGGTGGCCGGGCCTGGTTACCATGGGAATGCCCAGCTGCATGGCCCCTCCACGCGCACGCGGCTTCCCCGCGCGAGCTTCTGCCTTGAGAAAACTTTGCTAGTCCGTCCGGGTCTTCTCTGTGCACCCATGTCTTGAAGACTTAAGGTGGCTGGCAGAGGGGTGTCCCTCTCCAGGGCTGGCTACAGGTCCTCCTGATATACCCCCACTTTGCTCCCTCTGGGCCTGTTGCTGGGGACAGACAGCAGCCGGGACAGATGGTCTTGGTGATGTCCCTCCCTTCTTCACTCACTCAAGCCCCTTGTGCTGGGGCCACTGGGAGTTGATGTGGCTCTGGGGAGATCCGAGTTAGTTCGCGTCCGATCACTCACTGGAGGTGTAGAGGTGCAGGCGCCCGCCCGGGCTTTATTGCCCAGAACTGTCAGCTGGCTCAGACAGTGCCTGTCCTTTCTCTGGGTAGACAAACATTTTGAGACATTTTTTTCAGACTTGGAGAGGAACCTAGGGGTCCTGCATTCTTTGTCTTCAGGCCCCTGAATTGATGTGTTTCTTCAAGGGATGGAACTCAGCGGGCAGGCCTTTGTAGAAGTGATGCCTGGGCCTAATGCAGCTCGTCCTGAGCGCCCTGCCCCATGCCTCCAGGAGGAGAGTCAAGGGGGCTGGGGACTGTTTCTATCCTGAGACACAGCTTCATTCAGCCTGGTGTGGAAGTGCAGTGCGAGCTGTGCTGAGGCTGTGGTGCGTGTGGCTGCGTCAATGCTCAGGCACCCTAGTCCTGCCTGGGGCTACAGGGCTCCTGCACTCGGGCAGGCAGGCATGTTGGGGCGAGCGGAGAGTGGGAGCCTGCTAGGCCAGGCAAGGTGCACGCATGTGCAGGCCAGCACAAGCTTTCACTCTTGGCACCAGGTCTGGGTCCCTCTGAGACCTGCTTTTGCCTGCATTGTGAGAAGGGACCCCCAGGGAGAGAATTACATGACATATATTGGCACAGGGTCTTATTTGTCTCTTCCTCCCAGGGAACAAAGTAGACTTTTTAAAAAAATCTAAATTGGTGAGAGGTTTCAGATACAAGTCAGTACAGCTGCCTTTACAATCAAGTTTTAGGGACCTGAGAAAAAGAGTGACTGGGGCTAGATCCTTTGGGGCTGTGCGTCAGCTTCCCTCCTTCTAGAAAGAAGGAAGGAATAAAGTTGCATGACCACCCAGTTTCAGTCCCACTGTGAATTTCTCCCAGGTAGGAGATAGTGTGCCCGAAGTGTGCCTGACACTAGGTGGAAGAAGGGCTGCATGTGGTGCAGGCGCAGATGTACATACAGTGGACACCTGTGTCTGGTTACCTCGTGGTATCTCCTGGGCTCCATTTGTACTCAGTGGGATCCAGGGAGGCTGTCTCCCTTTCTGTTGCAAATCCTAAGAGAAAAGGGGTCAGGGTTTGAGTTTCTGCTTTGGAGACAATACTCTCCTTGTGGTGGGTGTAGTGTGGGGGTTGGGCAGATAAGGCAGCGGCAGTTGGTGCAGGAGGCAGAAGGTCCAGCTGGTTATCTGGTGGGTGGCACCCAACAGACATCCCCCCTTATCTTTCTATCCGCTGCCCTTCTGAGACCCTGGGGATATAGGAGGGGAAGAGTTCCCAAATCTCCCACTTGGATTTTATACCCTGGTCTCCTCCAGGCAGTAAAGGAGTCAGGTAGAAGGATAAAGGATGTGGGAATCCGGTCATCTGGGCTCAAGCCCTAGCTCTGCCAAGTTCTGCGATCTGGGGCATCCTTGCAGCCCTAAGTTGCTTCATCTGTGAAATGGGAATATTACTCTGGTGCCTGGCAATGTGGTTGTGATGATTGAAGTTTCCTTCAGAAACTATGTAGATACAGCCGGGCGTGGTGGCGCACGCCTGTAATACTAGCACCCGGGAGGCTGAGGCAGGAGGATTGGTGCGAGTTTGAGACCAGCCTGGGCTACAAAAGTACAAAAGTGAGCTCAGGACAAGCCTCAACTGCATAGCGAGACCCTGTCTCAAAAAAAAAAAGAAAAAAGAAACTATGTAGATACAAAGGGAGCTTTTTTTTTTTTTTTTTTTTGAGACAGGGTCTCACTGTGCAGTTCAAGCTGGCTTTGGGGTTTTGTTTTTTTGTTTTTTGTTTTTTCAGGACTAGGGATTGAACCCAGGCCTTGCACTTGCCAGGCAAGTGCTTATTCTACTGAGCTATTTCCCCAGCTTCAAAGGGACCTTTTAAAACCATTGTTTAGATATCTATTTGATGGTATTGCCATTTCCATTGCTTTTCTGTTGTCCAGGACTCAGCCAAATAAAAATTAGGGTTTTAATTGTGCTCGAAGAGGGACTTGGAGGACTCTTCTCTCTTTTAGGTTGTTCGTCAAAGTCATTCAAGCTGTACTCGCCGAAGGAGCCCCCGAACGGCAACGCCTTCCCCCCATTTCATCCCGGCACCATGCTGGATCGGGATGTGGGGTGAGTCCTCACCCCCCTTCACATAGGGGCCTGTCTGGAAGTGGGAGGGAATGACCCCCCCCCCCCCCCCCCCGTAGTTCCTGTCTTCTACCCCTATCCTCATAACTTCTTTCTTTACACAGTCCAACTCCTATGTATCCGCCTACCTACCTGGAGCCTGGGATTGGGTAAGTTGTGTCCAGGTGGGAGGGAAGAGCTTCCTACCACATCTGTGAAGGCAGAAATCCAGGTTGGGATTCAGGCCCAGTTGCTACTGTCCACTCTTCTTTTCCCCAGGAGGCACACACCATATGGCAACCAGACTGACTATCGAATATTTGAGTTGAACAAACGGCTCCAGAACTGGACAGAGGTGTGGCCCAGGGAAAAGAGGCTGGGAAGGGCAGTGTGGGCAGCCAGTGGGCTGTCCTAGGACATGCACTCACCAGTCCCTCTCTCCTTAGGAGTGTGACAATCTCTGGTGGGATGCTTTCACCACAGAGTTCTTTGAGGATGATGCCATGTTGACCATCACGTTCTGCCTGGAGGATGGACCAAAGAGATACAGTGAGTGGGGTCCTGCTTTGGAAGGCTGGAGGATCTGCATCTGTGTCACCTCGCAGGCTGGACATGGGTCTAGAAGAGCCACCGAACCAATCTGTCTCAGCAGGGGAGGCATCTATCTGGCCTCTTCTTGGTTTTTTGGTCCTGAAGAGTTTATCCTGTCTCTACAGCCATTGGCCGGACTCTGATTCCACGCTACTTCCGCAGCATTTTCGAGGGGGGTGCTACAGAGCTGTACTATGTGCTTAAGCACCCCAAGGAGGCATTCCACAGCAACTTCGTGTCCCTTGACTGTGACCAGGGCAGCATGGTGACTCAGCATGGAAAACCCATGTTCACCCAGGTCAGCCACCCAGCAGATGTGGAACATGGGGTGCCTGGGCTTTTCTCTAGGAATGCGCACTCGTAGGTCATCCCAGGGTCCCATGATGGCAGGCAGTGCAGTACTGAGGAAAAAAAAAAAATTTGTCTTTTTTTTTTTTTTTTTTTTTTTTTTT